>JAHLJT010004567.1:30229486-30295278 GCA_031308135.1 Acheta domesticus | reverse complement strand
TGCGAGGAATCTCAGAGAGAGAGTGCGAGGAATCTCAGAGAGAGAGTGCGAGGAATCTCAGAGAGAGAGAGTGCGAGGAATCTCAGAGAGAGAGTGCGAGGAATCTCAGAGAGAGAGTGCGAGGAATCTCAGAGAGAGAGTGCGAGGAATCTCAGAGAGAGAGTGCGAGGAATCTCAGAGAGAGAGTGCGAGGAATCTCAGAGTGCGCGAGGAATCTCAGAGAGTGTGCGAGTAATCTTAGAGAGTGTGTGTGTGCGAGGAATCTCAGAGCGAGAGTGTGCGAGGAATCTCGGAGCGAGAGTGCGAGCAGTCCCTAAGGGAGTGACATTTCCCCGTCTCGAGCCTTTTTCCGCCGCTGCCTGTGCCGAGGCGCCTGCCTTTCCGCGGCAGAGCTTACGCTGCTGGGTTTTACTTGGGCCCAAAGCACCGCCCGCCCCGGCTGGCGCCGTCGTCGCAGTCGACAGCGTTCACCGACTCGCCCGCAAGCCCCAACCAGCAGCCGCCACAATCTTCCGGCTTAGCCCCCGGCCGTCAGCAGGCTCCGGCGCGGGCGCCGCTCTCGGAAGCCGCCCCGCAAACGGCCCCCAAATTGGCGGAAGGATATTTTGCGGGGATTGTGGCCGACGGGCTTTATGACGACAAAGGATGCAATGGAGGAGGTTTATGTGGGCCAATAATACCGCTAGGAAGTAGAAGACAATTGCGTTTTTAGGACCCACTGTAATTACAACGAAGGTATTTTGTTTTAATATAATATTAAGGGCTCGGACATTGAGTGAGTATATATCGTGAACAAATTATTATCAATTTTGGTAATCATACTGAGCAATATTCAGCACTTTAATTGGATTTGTATCCAAATAAGCCTGTTTGACTTTTCCATACAATAATCTCAGTTTCCAATTATAATTTAACATTATACATACATAAGTAAGAAAATTGAATTTCCTAAACTCACCTCAAGGGAGATGAAGATATGGTGATAAGTGAAGGTGGAGACGGAGGATATGGTGATAAGTGAAGGTGGAGACGGAGGATATGGAGATAAGTGAAGGTGGAGACGGAGGATATGGAGATAAGTGAAGGTGGAGACGGAGGATATGGAGATAAGTGAAGATGGAGACGGAAAAGTACATATGGGTATGTTAACTGGTGATGGTAGTGGTGTCAAAATGACAATTACAGGTAGTAGGTTTTTTTCTTTTCAAAGCGGAGTTGCTCTTAATATACCCTGATTTCCTCGCTTCCCCCTCAGCCATATCTCTACAATAATTGTCGTGCGTTTAAAGATTCTAGCACGGAGTTGGGCTTAAGGAGGCGAGGATTGTAGTGTAGCGGGAAGACTGATAGCTAAGCACGTTTGGCTTTCAGAGTTCAGACCACATTCTTTCCTTGGGAATCTGTGATGGACAACGTGGGTTTGCGTCAGGATTTTCATCGAGGTTTTCCCGTTTTATCTGCCTCTCATTAGATTATTGATTCATTATCATTCATATCAATTCTACAACATTATTCACCCATTGTAGGAACTGATGATACAGCCATTCTAAGTAATTCATACGAGCACAAAAAAAAGTTCAAAAGTTCAATCTTAAACTGCCAGAGAAATCTCTCTAGTTAATTGATTAAAACACACAAAAATATTGAGTGTGTTTTCGAAAATCTCATAAATTGGTTCAGAATTCTTTAAAATTCCGAAAAAATTATTATCAAACAAATTAATATTTCTTCTAACTAGTCATGTAGTCTTAATGTAACGCGTAAAATGGAGGTCGTTGGATGAAACAAAGTAAGAATATTAGCCAAATATAAATTTTCTATGACTTTTAGAAGCAATGTAAAGTAGTTGTATCAATTAATCTGGATTTCAATTAATTTTCTAAGAAATACTGCCAAATTTTCTTTGCTAACTGTTTTGAATGACCTGATTTCCTACAATGTGTAATACGTTAAACAATATTTTTAAGCTGTAAGTGAATTTTCGATCTCATGGGTGAAGTAGAAAATAAAAATAAATGTAGCTTTATGTCAATGAAATGGTTTTTAAATCGAAATGATCAAGCATATAGTTCAATACGAAGCTGCTAAATTATAGGAATAAAATTTGTAAGTACACAGAAAAAGATATATACATTACAAGGTGATGAACTACCAACTCCTTCCCAGAAATGGAAGATCACTCAGATTTTGCATTGCATTGCAGCGGGTAATTGGAATGGTGTCTTAGCTTGTTGGGAACTGTAGCGACGGTTTCAAGGGTAAATCTCGCGAAATGTTTTTTTATTGATTTATGTCGGTTGTACATAGTTCAGTTTAATTACAACTTTACGTATGTTTGAAGGCTTACTGCTAACTTATATTTAAGACTTACTTCTAACACTTAAATCTAACATAAGGGTGAGAATGTCCTTTTGGGTCCTCTATTCTGGTTCGAATTCGGAAAAGATTTTTAGAAATATATTGTAGGGATATCTGTTTTCTATTCTGGTTTAGTTAGAATTTATTGCGAGTATGAAGGTTGCAAGGGAAGGGATTTGGGGGCAAATAATAGAAGAAGTTAGTGACTAGGTATGTGATGAGATGTTCAGTGGGTTCTAGGCTGAGTTCTTTATGATGCTGATGATTGGTGACAAACCACGGTGCATTGGATATCGTTCTGAGAAATTGGTTCTGAATGATTTGTAATTTTTTTAGATTGGTTTTGAGGCATTTATCCAGATGGGACAGGCATATAGGAGTAACAGTCTTATGATGGATTTATATATTGCAGTTGAAGAGTGATCGTGAAATGTGGCCAAATAACTTGGCTCATTGTAGCCGCAGGCATGTGGGGCCCCCGGGCGGATGTGAGTGCAGCACGTGGCTCGTGCATCGACCGCTTTATCTGCGGTGCGCGCCAGTTATATTCGTTTCTCGGGTTTGCCATTTGCGGCGAATTCACCTATTTCGCTGCGAGAAAGTTAGTCGAAAATAACAAAGACAAACAAAACACAAATTTGAACAAAAATAGCTCCAATGTTGGTCATAAGGACATAAATTATATGAAACAATTGAAGTGTTTTTTTACTAAAGGCCAAAGGTTTGTAGCTTAGTAAAGTGAAAACATACCATTTCCTGAACTTTTTCAGTTTTACAATGACCCACTTTTTCATCAGCACATATTTCTGGATTAGTTAATGTTAGAAACCAGTTATTCATTTACTATTCTTGTTCATTAAATACGAGTTATGATGACTTTGGTAAGCCTGGAGTTTAGAGAAAAATGAAAGTATATGAATTATGTAATTTTTACAACAAAAATGTTGTTTTTGTAAAAGTTGGCAAGTAAACAATTTATTCTCAGAGGCCACACGACAAATCAACTCAGTGATGTATTTTCTATTTCGTTTACGGGCTTTTATTTTGCAAAAAATTTTATAATTATTTCATTGACATTATTGTTATAAAAATAAACAATGCCATAAATAAGTAGGCAAAAATGAAAGGAAATTTTTCATTTCTTCGTCACTATGTAATTAACGATTACCTTCAATATGTGAATTTTTTACTTCAGTTTTCTTCTTTCTGTGTTCATAAGCCGTGTTTCACATTAAAAATGTGCTATACATCCTTTGAGAGTCACTTCGATTAATTTCAAAATAATTAAATGACATTCTCAATTCGTGTACCACCTCTCGTAAAATAAATATTACTGAAAATATTAAATAACGATGCAGAAAGTGAACATTGATTGACCAAAATTATTTTAAACTGTGGGAAATGTGCAATGAATTGGAGAAGTAATTTGCCTGAAAATGTTTACCCTCACCCACATGCATATCTCGCATTTTTTAGAAATATCCTATCTATTAAGCGATTTAAAACGCACGATGAACAGGGAGTGGCTTCTGTCAAGCGACCAAACAAATTAACCAACGTTGGGTATAAATATGATGAAATCGCTTCATGAACTTGTAAAAAAGTTGGCAGAAATATAAATGGTACGCGGAAATGAAAAAAGGACAACAAATTTGTTACTGAAATTTGTATAAAGTGGATGACTGAACAGTGTATTTCATTAATATTTTATGATTATTTGAATAACTAAACAAATGTCATTGTTCAATTGTGATGTTTTCAAAACCATTAAACACTGGTATCTTATCAGATATTGTTTTAACATTACTTTAAATGACAACAATTTTCATGTTATTATACGAATATCAGTATGAAGATAAATTGAAGATAGTTCACTTCGTTTTGAGTGAAAATTATAAGCTTGCATTTTAAACATTTTTGTGTTGAAAATAAAGTCTTCTCATTGTGTTTTCAGCCACACCTAGTATGACTTCATCCGCTAATTAATTTGTAAAATGGTTCGAGCAAATATTTTGAAGGGCACACGTTTCAAAGGATCAGGTTCAAAACCGTCAGATAAACATTCCAAGTAAAACAGTTAACAATTCGAATCCATCCAAAACTGAGTGTTGATGTAAAACGTTTTTTGAAATATTCTGCTATTTAAGTATGAAGTATGCCAAATGAGAGGAAACTGATTCTCCCAATGACTTAATAAGAATTTACGGATTGGGATCTTATCTCTTTGCTTGGTAGAAGCGATAACTTTTGGTATTGTTTTTCTCTTCTTTCTAGTATACCTGACGGAATGTTAAGCAACAAGTTTCTGAGAAATGACACTTGGTTGTGCTACCTATCCACGCCTAAAATATTTCTTTTTATATTTTCTAAATTTTGCAATCTTCTAATACTGGAATTGAAATATGACATAGAATATTATAAAAAACAAAGAATATTAATTTTATATGCAAATTTTCAATCCAAAATGTGACGAAGTTTTTCAGAAAATATCGTTGAGCCTTTCTGAAAATGAGCAAATTGGCACTCATTTTCACAGAAGTTTTCCGAGTTTTAGATATACGTCACAAGAAATTATTGTAAGATATTTGTATTCACAAAAGCAATAGCAAATAAGAACTGCCGTAATGTGAGAGATATTTAAAAAATATAAAAGGTATTTAAAAAATTAGATTTGCGTATTTAAAATTAAAACAGTTCTTTAATAATATATTTTACAGTGTATTTAACACTCGCTGTACAAAACGTTAAAAAATGAAGCAATGTTTGAAAATATCTTGTTAAAATTTCGGACATTTTACTCAAAATTATGTGAAAATTTTAAAAAATGTAGTTGGTATTAATTAAAGGCTTAATTGCGAAGAACGAATTTCATTTCAAGAATAATCTCTATCTTTAATATTGTAGTTGTAGGAAGAAGATGAAAAAAATTAAACTTTCATCATTTTTTAATATTTAGGAAGGAAAATGGAATATGCAATATTTTCTGCGTTGTTTGTTCTACCCGAGAAATTGCCTTTTTTTGTCGCAATACTTTTTCTATACTACGTAAGTAGTAGAGAAAAAGCAAAAATCCATCTTACATGCGTGATTCAAATTCACAACCCGGGCGAGGGGTGATTTTTTCCGCAGAACTTTCTTCTGTTAATTTAGATTAGTTATATTTCAGCTCATACAATAATGAAAAAATCGAACAAATAATATAAAAGTATGAATGAATAAATAGTAGTTTATGCAATTAGTTTATAATGTTAAGCTTTATTGCATGAGTGCATGTTTTGAAAACGAGCGACGTTAGGAGCGAGTTTTCAAATTTGTTCGAATGCAATAAAGCAACATTATAAACGAGTTGCATACGCTATTTTTTTGTATGATAGCATTATAAATTTATAAGAGAATGAAACTTAAATTTGCGAAGAACTTTCCTGTGATGTCTCGGGTAACATCTGTGCGAGAAAACTGTGGTTTGCTGTTCTGTTTCTCCACCTCCCCTAACTCTCTCGCTTCGATTGGTTGAATGTGTACTTACGTAGTCATTCCAGCCATAAAATCTAATACGTCATCATTTGTGCCATAAAACGCCTGATTATGAACGATTACTTGCAACAGAAAAGGTCTTTTACAATGTTGGAATACAAAAAATTTTGTTACATTGAAGGGTAGAAAAATGTGATTGAAATATGAAATGTTTGTAGAGGAGCACACAGTAAGCTCGAGAGTAGGGTGCCCATTAGGGTAAATCAGACACCCTCCCTCAAGAGAAGGCTCACTGCCACCCGACGCATAGTTTAAGAGCTAATTGGAAGCAAGCGGAATCCTCGGCTCTTCCGGCCGCTGAATCCGGTTTACCCGCTCTGCATTATCTCTATATAATAACAGTAACTACGTTCGCTATGCTAATGCTGATCCAAGCATTTACGCCCTGTTTTGATGTCGCAAGGGAGGCGGCTTCACTGTCATCCAGGTAGACGGCAAAGAAGGGATGCCGAGGGAGGGAGTAGAGGAAGAGAAGACGAGGAGCGGAGAAGGATGCAACGTAGGGTAAATTTTCCTAAATGTCATTAGAAAAAATGTAGCAAAAATCGACATGCAAAAAAGTTCATTGATAAAGTGATACTTATATAAGGAAGGAAAAGAAACGAGAATATAGAAAAGACACAGACGATAATACGAAATACGTGAAAAAGTAACGGAAAATAGGTTAAAGAAATTAAGGAAAGTTCAAAATTCTGGCACAAATAAATGGGAAAGAAACAAATGTAGAAGGGAGAAAAATGAGAGAGGATGACAAAAAAAAGTGATATTTTTTTCAACAGCAAATGGCGGAAATAACAGGAAAAAAGACTGAAGGTAACTGTGGGAGGTAAAACATGAATTAATGCAGAAGAGAGAGAGAGAGAGAGAGAGAAGGGGAAAGCGGGGTGGGGGTGGAGGGGCGTCGTGGAGGGTGGTGCGGTGTCGGGCGCCACGGTGAGGGCGCCGCCGCCGAGAGAGTATGATCAAAGACAGCAGCAGGGGCGGCAGCGGCGGCTGCAACGCGAGTGGAAACGGCAGGGACGGGCAGGTAGGCAAGCGGCGTGCGATTCACGGCTGCCAGGTGGGCACGTGGGCGGGAGAGTAGGGTCGAGGTCAGTCGTTGCGTGTAGGATCGAGGCGGGCGTGTAGGGTCGTTGCATGTGGGTCGAGGCCAGTGGGGAGAACTCAAGTAGTAGGGACGGCCCGGCGGTGGGGATGGTAGACCCCGTGTGGGAGAGGCGGGCGGCGAAGGTGGACAGGGAAGGTGGGCGGCGGAGGTGGGTGGGCGGCGCAGGTGGGCGGGCGGGCGGCGGAGGCGGGCGGGGATGGAGGCGGGCGCGCGAGCGGCGGAGGTGGGCGGTCGGTCGGACGGGTGGGTGGGTGGCGTGGCGGGCGGGCGACGGGGCGGGGCGGGCGGGCGGGCGACGGGGCGGGCGGGCGGGCGACGGGGCGGGCGGGCGACGGGGCGGGCGGGCGACGGGGCGGGCGGGCGACGGGGCGGGCGACGGGGCGGGCGGGCGACGGGGCGGGCGACGGGGCGGGCGACGGGGCGGGCGACGGGGCGGGCGGGCGGGCGGGCGGGCGGGCGACGGTGGCGGAGGTGGTTGGGTTGTGGAGACGGGCGGGCGGTCTCCGCGTCTCATCTAATTACAGAATCTCGTTAGTAGCGCCGTGATGCGGTCAGATTTCACATCCGCGTTGTCGTGGCGGCGCCGCGTGCTCCAAGGGGCTGCCCTCGGCGCGGGGAGAGAGGGGCGAGGCACGCACCCCCCGGAGCGGAAGGGAAGAGCGCTTCCTTCGTGCGAAAGGCGACAAAAATGCGGAAGGCTTTTGGCGGCGGCGGAGGTTTAGCTGAGCAGCCTCAGTTGGGAGACGTCCTTGCATAGGTACAGGACTTGACTGAGGCAGAGGTAGTCGGCTGACAATGGGACCATAAATTGAAACGTATCTTTTTTCGGGATCACAAACACATCCAGTGGCACGAAGTAGGGACGTAGGTAATATATTGAAAATTGTGCAAGAAATTGAGTGAGAAAACTGTGGAAGACTTTGTTCTGCAGACAAGGAATATATTCTATTCAAGCTTTAATGCTCTTCAATTGTTAGAACACTAGAGGCATTTTCTCTCTTTCTTTTATACATTTATGTAATGTGAAACCACTTCCATCTTCACCGCGATATTAAGATAAATTTATTTACATTAAGACAGAACTTTTAATGTATCCCTCACTAAACCACCACAGATTAATGTTATATAAAAAAAACATTTACCGTCCTTATAAGGAAGTGACATTTTAAATCTCAATTTTCTCAATGTACTTCGCAAGTGGCAATATAAAATTATTTTATCCAGTTTATCTTCATCACCTCTAGTGCATCTCAACAATTACATCAAGAAGAATTGAATCAGGAAGTCTCGATCTCAGTCAATTTACAAGTCTCAGTCTATACACTTTGGAGACCTACGTAGTCGTTTTGACATCTGGGAATTTGTCAGGATTGTTTGGATACCTGGGAATCATTCCGAATGGGAACCTGAAAAATAAATCAACGCCTGTTTCAAAGACAACGCATCGTCCGGTTGAAAAATGATCTCGATTGAGGAGGTGCTTACACATTCCTGTGCCGGGACGACAGCGGGCTCTGCTCGCCCTTTGGGGGCGGGCGGAAGGCAGTCATTTGTTGGCCGCAGTCGCTCCATTTCCCGCCGGCAACGACGGCATCGCTCACTCATCCGTCGCCTCGGTCGAATTCCGACCAGACATCGACTGTAGGGATGCATCATCGATGTCTATGTTTTGAAAACATTGATGTTTCTAAAAAAAACATCGATTTTTTAAACATCGATATATTGAATGCGATGTGTTTTGAACATTGATATTTTATACTCTATGTTTTTGCGTTTTCTTGTTTCATTTATGGATGAATTATTTTCGTAATCACAATTTTGTAAACGTTATAATATGAAATATTAACTGACTTTGTACCACTACTTTCATAAAGCACACTATCCTTCACCCGAGATGATGCTAATGATATTTCATTTCCTTCGCATTTCATCGTATTTTTTACATGGAGAGACGTTTCCAAACTTTACTTTGAGTTAAATTTTAATTTTAAATGGCCACTCTCAAATCGCGTCGGAGAGTACAAATTGTGTGGGAGAGGCATACAAATGGCCACTCTCAAATTCATTTTTGTTACGCACGAATTGAATCTTTGAGATTACTAAACCAGCTTTAAAAGATTGATGTGTAAAAACATGGATGGGTTTTGGTCGACATTTTATTAACATCGATGTTCTAATTTTGAACATCAATGTTTGGCAACATCGATGTTTTTTTGTCAATGTCGCATCACTAATTGCCAGCGGCTACCCCCCCTTTCGCCTGTCACCCCGCCCCAACGCTCGCACACGCGTGTTCGCTGGCGGGCGTGGGTGAACCGCCCTCGTGGGGTGAGCAAGTGAGCAAGGGGGCAGGGAGCAGGGTGAGCAAGTGAGCGGGAAACTGACGAGCAAGTGGACAAGGTTTCAGTGCGACGCATTTGACCACTGCATGTTATTTTGTTTACTTTGTTTCCGACGGTTTAAAAATGAAACCTCTCTAGTGTTAAAATACTTGAATGTATAGAAGAAATGCCCATTTTCAATCTAAATGGACTAATAACTAGTATCACGCAATCAAAAGATACTAGAGTTCATTCGACAGCTAAACTGTGTTGTGTATATAATGGTAATTTAGAACAACAGAAGACTATTTCTACAATATATAGGATTATTAGAGAACGGTCTAATGTTTGTTCAAGCGCTTCTGTCTTACCGCTTCAGATTATCGTGTTGTAAAGCTGCCTCACCTCTGCAAAACTTTAACATTATCCCTTCTTGTTTTGGTCGATTAAAGTACTTTTTGACAGTAAGGCATTAACAGGACTATCTAAATTAACGAAATTTGTCTCTGTCCATAGGAGCCGCAGGGAACGTTTCGACGACGCGACATGAAGCCAGGTATGTTCCAATTCTTTTATATATCTTAACCACTTAGTTTTATATTTCTATGTTATTATTGTGATAAATGTTATAATATTTTAACTGGTAATTATTCCGTACATTCTTTATTAACTCTATTTGGTATTTCACATATTCGTTAAATAGATTGTGTTTAACCAATTTACTAATTTTTGTTAGTGTTGTTTCACTGACAAAAAGCGTTCGGCTTCCACTTCCCTACATTCCCTATATGTTTGCAATTTATTCTGAATCATTGTATATTGAAGTGTAAACATTTTTCCTAAACAAAACATACACTCTTGCGAACACTGAATTGAAATTTATTTCCTCCACCAAAAATAAAAGGTGATAATGTTGTTCATACTAAAATTGACTTGTAAATCATCGTGTCATTATTCAATTTTATCGACACTAACTATAATATAATAAAATGTAGTTCAGACAATGTAATAGCTACGTTCTTAAAGTCATTTCTTTACTCTCTGAAAATAAAATAAAAATCCTGGTCAGGATAAGGAAAGAAATCGGATTCCAATTCTTCGCATGTAAAAACATCACCAAATCACTTCTTGTCGCATTACCGATCTCCATAGTCTCGGGATCTCAAAGATTCCAGAGGCCTTCGCCGGCGTTTCCAAACTCTCTGCCCCGGGGCTGAAACGCCTTTTCATCGGCACTTTGCAGTCGCCGCGGCGCCGTCAGCCGCAGCTCCCCTCGGGCGGCGCCGGGGATTCCCCGCGCGGGGGCGTCGTTCGCGCGTCGTTGGGCGCCGTAACGTGCGGGCGGAGGGGCGTCGCGGCGCCGCCCGACGGACAAATCGCGGCGTCGCGGGGCGTGAAGGCTCTTATCGACTGCGCGTGCGACCCGCCGGTGGACGGGCGGACAGGCAATTGGGAGTTCGGATGTTTGAGGGGTCAGGCGGGAGCGGTTGGACGGGAGGTGCGTTAGGCGGGCAGTACGTTGGGCGGGCGGGTGATATGTTGGGCGGGTGAGTGGTATGTTGGGCGGGTGAGTGGTATGTTGGGCGGGTGAGTGGTATGTTGGGCGGGTGAGTGGTATGTTGGGCGGGTGAGTGGTATGTTGGGCGGGTGAGTGGTATGTTGGGCGGGTGAGTGGTATGTTGGGCGGGTGAGTGGTATGTTGGGCGGGTGAGTGGTATGTTGGGCGGGTGAGTGGTATGTTGGGCGGGTGAGTGGTATGTTGGGCGGGTGAGTGGTATGTTGGGCGGGTGAGTGGTATGTTGGGCGGGTGAGTGGTATGTTGGGCGGGTGAGTGGTATGTTGGGCGGGTGAGTGGTATGTTGGGCGGGTGAGTGGTATGTTGGGCGGGTGAGTGGTATGTTGGGCGGGTGAGTGGTATATTGGGCGGGTGAGTGGTATATTGGGCGGGTGGGTGGTAAGTTGGGCGGGTGAGTGGTATGTTGGGCGGGTGGGTGGTAAGTTGGGCGGGTTGGTGGTATGTTGGACAGGTGGGTGGTATGTTTGCGGGTGTGTGATGTGTTGGCGGATGTGTAGTATGTTGGGTGGGTATGTGGTATGTTAGGCGGGCGTTGTGTTGGACGGATGGGTGGGATGTGGGGCTGGTGGAGAGTATATTGGCCAGTTGGGCGGTATTTCAGACGGGTGGATTGTACGTTGGTTGGCTGGGTGGTACGTTTATTGTGTGTGTGTGTGTGTGTGTGTGTGTGTGTGTGTGAGTGGTACGTTTGTTGGTTGGGTGGGTGGTACGTTGGTTGGGTGGGTGGTATGTTGAGCGGGCGGACGGGCGGGCGGGCGGGCGGGCGGGCGGGCGGGCGTCCCGAAGCGTCGCGGCGCCGTTCCGAAGCCGCCGATGGCGCCGTGGGCAGGCGCCGCACGTCCGCAATCGAGGCGCCGCCGCTGCCCAGCTGATTGCGCCCCGGCGCCGCGACGCCCTCGACGCCCTCGACACGCCCATGAGGCGCCCGATGTGCTCGCTGCCGCCGCTCGTAACCGCGTTACCATCGACGCGCCCCCGCCCCCGCCGCTGCTAACTTATTCATTCGCGCCAGCTTACGTTCGCGTCACGGGCCGCTCCGCCCCACCCCGCCCCGCCGCCAGGGCTGATCTGCGCGCGGGGACGACCAGGGGAGGAGACGGCCCCGCCACGCGGAGGGAGAGAGCGACCGGATTGCGGAGGAATGCGGGGCAGACTACGGGAAATGAAGACAAAGAATTCAATAAATATGGTATGAAACGGACGGTTGAGCTAACGGTGCGTAACAGCGGGAGAGTATCAAGTGCGCGTGAAATTAATTACGATAAAAGGCGTTGCCGGGAGGCAAAGAGAGCAAAAAACGATAATTAATAGGTAAAAGAGCGAAAATGAAGTGAATGAAAAATCTAAGATGGAGACGCTACGAAATTAAAAGTACACATCTATGGGGACATATATATTCTTGAGGGTAATTATTAAAATGGCTGTCATTTGATGATCAATTTCTAGAACAATTAATATAATTGAGTATGTTAATTGTGATTTGGAAATCATTTCTTTACTTGCATGCGGTCAGTATATGTTTTAAATTATGTTTGCAATCATAAAATATCTAGTAAACGAATACACAAAAAATGCAAACAAAAATCTTTTGAAGAGAAACGTTTTCACATGTCATTTCCGTGTAATTGTTCCATTGCTCGACTCTCATTTTCGTTCACAAAAACCAAATTCAACAAAATGTACCTGAAAGGAAACGAAACGTATTGTACCGTTTTAAAAACAAAACGAAAATGAATCTCCCCACACTCGACTCGCAAATATATCCATGACCCGAAATATCAGAAGATCTCGAGGGAACTCTACCTTGATCCAGATACTCATTTGTTCTCAGACGCGGCTCCCTATTCAAAGTTCGGTAAATAATGAGTAAAGGCCACTTGAATACAGGGAAGACCTCCCGGGGAACAATGAAACGGGAGACAATGAGGCTGCAAAGAACAGCCGTCCAACGCAGCTCATTCGCGGCTTCCGAACAACTCAGAGGCGCAGGTATAACGCGGCCGTTGCTTCGCCTGCCTACGCGCGCCTCTCTCTCTCTCTCCCCGCGAACTCTTTCTGCGTTAGAATCTCATTTTCCGGTAGGAATGAAACATTTTGATAGCTATTCAAACATCGCGTGCTTTATCTACCTCGCTGCTCGCCAGTAGCGTGTATTGTTATAGAAAAATAACAAAAGGAAAACGACGCTCGTCCGTTTTGTTGCGAGTTGCCGAGCCGCCCGCCGCAGATGGCGATGGGACAATGGCGGCGTCGGCGATCGCGGGGGCCGGGGGTGGGGTCGCGAGCGTGGAAGCACGTGGTGAGCACGTTGCTTTTGTCTTTACGTCGCCCGCCGTGGCGGCCGCCTGCGACTGAAGTCAAAGGACAAACGACCGCTGCAGAGCACAAGGCCGGGCTCGCCTGCAATCCAAGGGGCCGTGCTCGCGCCGTCCCTTCTTCGAACTTGGAAGTAGAGTTTCGGAAATGGCGAACTAAGTCTGAATTGGACGTTAAAATAGACTTCGTTCTTTAGCAGCTAAGAAAACTGATGCTCTGAAATTTTTAAACCATTACCATACTTTGTTATGTATTCAGTTAATTTGAGATAAAGAAAACGTACACACATTGTAGAGATTTTTATTGAAGCATACGACTTGGTTGTAATTGATATCAACGATCGTCGGTGTCAGAAAGTCTCCCCTTTGAGCCAATTAGAACATCGTCCGTTTTAATGTTGCAAGTGATGCACCTCTATCATTCAATTTTAAGTGCTACCTAATGGGGTTCAATCAAACCGGATAATACTAATTAAGCCTTATATTTAAAACTGTTCTAATACTAAAACATTATTTGAAATTTCAACAATTACTCAGAATCCAATAATTGGATTAATTATTAAGGTACATCACTTCTAATGTAGCTACACAATTTTTGAGAAAAAATGTAGTGTCTTTTGAAGACTCTGACGTCTCTCAGATGATTTTGGTGGTTCCATAACATGCACGAAAAACGATAGCCAGATTATTTTTGTCTCTTTGTTGTAAGTTCGTTTCGCGAGTTCAATGATTAATTTAAAAACGAAATCTAATATAAGTAAATTTATATCAGTTGCCAAAATTATTTGTATTTAATAATGAATACAAAAGACTGAATTCTCTTATAAGTAAAGAAAGGTTAAAATTGTCACGTAAGGAGGGTAAATATTCTTAATACATTTTCGAAGATTCCAATGTTTATTTGAACAAAAACAAATCAATTATTTTATAATCTTTATTGCTGTGCTTCTAACATTCAGTAATTTTCAATTTCTTTTGTAACGAAAGAATTACTCATTTTATTCTCTTTTGTCTAAATTGTGTAATTTTCTTTTCACTATTTTTAGATAACATGAACGTTACCTCAAAATATGACAGAAATGAATTAATATACCGTAGCAGAAACAGATAAATGAAATGAAGTCGATAACGTTGAAAACAAGTTAACAAATGACAATTTTCAGAACAAATTGTTTGCTACTGGTAGTTCATTAACATCACTGTGTACGATTGTTCTTGAACACATAGTATATAAGAATAGTGTGCAATGAAACATCAGTTGCACAAATTTGCCCAACATTCTCTTCATATTTACCTGTTTTAATGGGTAAGTTGTAATGAAAATGTTTAACAATCCTTTAAACTCCCTAAAACAATATTTGCGACTCTATGAAATACGCTCGAATTTTTTTCTTACGTCGACCGATGTGTGGTTGAACAATATTAACATAATTCTTTAACACTTTTAGTTTATTTACCCCTTGAGTTCTGTCATTGTTAGTTATCCGAGTAGCCGTGCATTTAACATGAAACCGGCGTCCCAAACGCCGGGCAAAACAACGCGTACCAGCGACCCGACACCCGCGTTCAGCGCTCGGCCCGCCCGCCGCCCCCTCCCCCGCCCCCGCCCCCGCCCAGCGCCCCGGCTCGCTCGCTTATTCATCCATCAACATCAAAAGCCACGAATTTTCTCCCCCGCCCCTTCCCGCTTCGCGAAACAATACCAGCAAACAGGCCGAAATAACCGCGGGGCGCGCAGGTAGAAGTGCGGGGGGCGAGGGGGTGGGAATGGTGGAACGGAATGACGGGTACCGCTAGTACGGCGGTGGACGGGGGCGGTGTCGGTAGGAAATATATAGACGACTGATAGGGTAGAGGTGAAAATAACTTATTTTGTATTTGAGGTACAGAATTCGATGTGGGAACGGAAGTGTTGAACGTTTTAATAGGGATTAGTTAAAAATATTTTACTACGGTTGCCTTCGGATATACATGGATTAAAATTTGTAATTATGACGATTGGGGGATATGAATCATGGGCTAATTTGTAGTGGTAACGATGAACTACTTGAGTTCATAAAGGACATATTATGCACATGTTTATGAGGTCAATGAAAGAGTGGTCGATGACTGATTGAAAAAGCCAAACGTCGCATTTAAAACTAGAAAGCAGAAATTATACTTTGTGACGAAGTGATATTTCAGTTTCTATTTATATGTCTTTCACTTATAGAAGTAATCAGAAATTTGATTGAATCAATAGTAACATTTACACCAACTTTGAATAAGCCTCAGTATCACTGTAGTGATATCAATAATAATGGTTGTAATCATTGCGATTTTGATAAATGTATTATAATTTTGTGAGCTAAATATTGATTTAGTTGTTGTGCAATGAGAGGATAAGGATATAAGAGAATCCCAAAGAAGTCAGTCGTGAACTGTCTGTATCTATAAGGTATATTATTTGTAAGAGTGGCAATCTGAAAACAAATAAAAATCTATAGATTCAACTAGGTAATTCATGAGGATAATTAGTGAGTATAGCTTTAAGAAATCATAATATTGAAAGCTGTCAGGGATCACCAGGCAATGACGAGTAGTGAATGAGAGGAGATTGGGGCAAAACGGCGAGGGATGTGAGTAAATGGCCAGGTTACGTTTGTTGCCTTGTTAGTGCTTAGCTAGTGGCATAGAGTTTGAAGTAAAAGAGACGATGGTAGTAATTGGCAATAAAAGACAGGAATCAAGTTAACGGCAAAATATGTCACAGATCAATTTAGAACGCTGTGGCGCGAAGAATGGAACTCGATAGGAGAGTGTGCAGTTAGAGATTCGGCGGGTACGTCGTGCTAGCAGCGCATCGGCAAGGCCTGGTTGGGGGCGACAGGTACTAATTCGCCCCAGTGGGTGGCGCGTCCGGGGCCGGCCGATTGACCCGCCCCCTCCCCTCCCCTCCCTTCCCCTCCCCTTCCCCTCCCCCGCCCCGCCGTAGCGCGCACCTGTGAGTCAACACGCTCCCCACGCCTGCCCTTTGTTCCGGCGACAATGACGGGAGGTCGGCGCGTGCGCGGCGCGAGACCCGCCTCCCGGCGCCGCCCCCGCCGCCCTCGCCACTCCCGCGTCCGCGTCGCCCCTAATTATGCTGCCACCGGACGCCGCCGTCGCCGCCGCCGCCGCCGCCCCCGGCCCCTCCGGCCTTCGCCCCGCAGCGCCGTTCCCCGCCGCGCCACATACCGCGCGCTCGAGACAGCTGCCCCGTGGAAAGACTGCACTCGACCGATGGCCTTTCACGCGGGATGGTCGATGGCCAGCGGACAGACGACTCGTATTGTGCAAGGACGCATCATTCCAGAAGCGTTGTATGTACACACACTTCTTAGCTCTACAGATACTACGTTAAAATGTGTTATTTAATAATCATTTTCTTATGACTTCTTTTTTGCACTCGACCGATGGTCTTTCACGCGGGATGGTCGATGGCCAGCGGAATGACGACCCGCAATTGTGCAAGGACGCACCGTTACAGAAGCCTTAACTCTACACACACTTCTGAACTCTTCAGATACTACGTTAAAACGTGTTATTTAATAATCGTTTTCTCATAACTTCTTTTTTCTCCTTTATTTTCTCATCGGCCGTTCAATAGTTTATTTATATACGAATTTTCATAACAAATTTCTCGATTGTATTTATCTACGTGACAACACTTCTATTTCTAAGGGTGTAAAGGAGTAACACATTTTGCAACATTGTTAGAATTTATAAATTGAAAAGAAAAAAGTATATTGAAAATGCTTGTTAAATGTGTAGGGGATTATATTAATTCTCCCTTCATCTCTCAAACTATTTCTGGCTAATTTACTTAAGCATACAAGTATTATGACGAAAGTATTATACTACAATAGATGACCGTCATAACAAGGACTGACGAGAGTAGTGAAGTTCCATGAATTCTTATTACACAGACAATCCAGTTGTAAATCAACGTTGAATGTTTTGACATCGATGTTTTTTCGATTTCTTACAACTGGTTCACGATCAGATTTACACTTACATGAAACTGAGGGCACGAATTTTCGTGTCGTTTTCCATATGCAACCTGATTAAGTGAAATGTGATAGACTTTTGTTGCAGGCTATATTGTTTACAATACAAGGTAGCAAGTTAATCCATTCTGCCGTTCACAGTATGTTATGCATGTGATCAAAAGTAATTCGCAACACCTTTCGTAAACTGATAAAACTACATTATTTTACTATTCAAAGTATGTCAAAATTTGGCATCTCGCAGAGTGTAAAAACGATATGAGCTAGATGATTCCCATATTTGTCTTCTTTTTAAACGTACCTCTACATTTTGGGCATCAAAGCAAAACACTGGCAATTACCACACGTTCTTCTCACCAGAAGTAAATATTCTCACTGAAAATAAACAAAACATTATCGTCAATGTAACATTCATTAGAACATTTTAGACAACAAAGATAACAATTCATTGAAAAATACGTGATAAAAAGTATACAATTCGTTTATAGAATATTGTATTTATTTATATATATTTATGTGTAGACAACCTTAAGAGAAGCTCTAAAAACACGATAAAACCATTTTGTAATCAAGTTCATTATCTATATAAATACTAAATATTACTACAAATCAAAACAGTACTAGATTTTACAGTTTTTCATTATATTTTACATTACATTTTTCATAAAAAATAGTTTTGAAGTATATGAATGTAAAATAGCACAGACCGTTATGTTATTTCATTTTTATTTGCTTGCGTTATCCTTTTCTTTTCATTCGTTGGTTGGAACTCTTACTTCGAAATCGCAGGAAATCTATTATGCACGGTCTTTGCGTCGTTTCGGCCCACTGCACGTCGCGAGAGATGAGGGCGCGCGCTCTACCTGTGTGCCCATGAAATATGCAGCTCGCGACGACGGCGTCCTGGAAGATTTATACACGTTCAAATCGACATCCGCGCCACATAAATATGTAATTATGTCGGAAAGATGCTCAGCTTGACTCCACGGTTTAAACGCGCTTCGAGGATGGGAAGGCGAACAGGCAAGTGAACAGGCGCTGAGGGCGGCGAGCAAGCGGTAGCAACGGAGGGCAGGAGATGGTACGCTGGGAGGAAGGTAGAGATTTCTGATGTCGCATGGAGGAAGGTAGCGTACGACGTTTGCAGGTGATGTGAATGGTAATGGAAGCGTAGAAGACAATCATCATTTTAAGTTACTACTATCGAAAAGCTGTGGGAAACGTGGGCGAGGAGCTAATGTGGACAAACTGGGATATAATGGTTAGGTGATCGGGGTAATGTAAAACGAATATTAATACAATGTCAGCAAGAACGGTAATGAGGTTGAGAATAACAATAGTTGTTAGAGTAAACGAGCCCCTGGGACTAACGAAAATCGTGCATGTGTCCGTGAAATGGTAGAGTGAGTGACGCAATGCGGTATGTGACAAGTATTAAGAAAACAAAGACGAAGCGGTACGTTTGCAAACACCATGCATGAATTGAATATAAAAAGAACCTCAAAACGTGACAATGATTACAAGTAGGAGTAACAAAAATGACGAATGCCAACGATGCCAAGGGTGATTACGATGGCGATGCTGAGAGTACCGAGAGAGATAATGCTACCTACACAAATAATTTCGTGACAAACAACTGGGAGACACATTGGTGTCCAGAGTGACGAAATCAGGATAAATAACAATTTTCGGAGACAATGATGAGTCCAGACGAGAGTAAAACGCTTGTGCATACGGAACCAAAAATCAATGGAAGGATTGTACCAACGACGTCGCCCGTGACGAAACCTGAGAGGGTTTGGAGCGCAGCGACCGAGCCGCGAGAACGCGAGCCAAACCGACTGCGTGGTCGTCGGACGGCCGCGTCGTCCCGTTGGAGGAAAATGGCAATGAATACTTGATTCTTGGCTAAATGTTTTTAATGTAAGCGGGCGCGGGGCAATGTTGACACTGCTTGGTACGAGCGGCGCCGGGGAGGAGCGGAGCGGCAAAAATGTCTGTCTCGTGTCGCGCGAGGCGAACGCGGAAATGGAATTAGCGCGACTGGAAAAGAAAACAAGGGAGACGCCGCCGTCGCCCGGTGGCGCTGTTCCGGAGGCCACCGTGGAACTGTCTACGCTTTTCATCGGGGTAGACGTGTTTTGGTACTGCGCTCTATGCGTGAACGGTTAGGTTTGTTCATTCCTACTCTTGAATTTATTATTTAAGATTATGTTTGAGAAAAAGTGGGTTATAAGGGAAATTAAAGTTAAGGGAATTTACATTTCCCAGAATTATGCAGAAAGATGGAAATTCAAATTTTCTTACGTAAGCAAATTGATTTTATGACAGATATGACATCTCTCTTCGTAGTGTTTTCGAAGTAAATATAATTGATGTGAATGTAAAATAAGGGGATATTTTAATAATAATAAAAATAATAACAATAATAATTACAATGGTGCAAAAATGAATAATAGAATTCTGCAAGGAAGAATTCATTCTTTGTTTTGAATCACACATCCTATTTGGTGAAGTTTCAATTTTTAACCGTCCTCGTAACCTATGAAAGTAATCTCCTCAACTTTTGAAATCAAATATTACGAATTACAACAATAGTAATCAATATTTATTTTCTGTCTAAGCATTATTTTCAATTTTATCAGAATATATTGGTCATTTAAAGACTGAAAAATTCTTTAGATAACTTATTTATAACAATATTAAATGCGATACATAGTAAACGCAACGTTTCAGAAATTATTCATTTCCATCTTGAGGCGTCAAAAAATGTAATATTTTAAACAATGGCTAGATACAAACAGAATATTATGAACTACATTTTAAAATATTTTAATTTTAAAATTGAATAAGAGAATTAAAAAGCATAATGTGGCCAACAGATACTTCCAAATTTAACGAAAGAGACATATAATGTTTTGAATTTTTAAAAATGATTAACACAAAATACGTGCAAATATCTAACCGTTGTAACCACAAGATTTAAAAGTTGAAAATGGTCAATATTTGGGTTCCGTTTTTTTTACAAACCTATGATGGGTATTATGCATGTAGCTTTCATTCAAAGACAATAAATATAGCCCTGTACAGTTACCTACATTAAGATTAATGTCAAGATGTCATCTGCAATGAGGACATCATTCAGGATACTAGAATTATTTCACCAAAGTTTTCCTTTCTTCTATGCACGCAATATGTACGAGAATAGCTCCAAGTACGATCGTCATTCTGGTAGCGCACACATATGTATCTATCGCTTGGTGTAAAGTGTTCGAATAATTGATCCAATGGAAGCCTAAAAATATTTCCAAGCGGCAAAGACCTTGGGTGACCGCATCCAACGCAACTGCCGACGCCACCGCAGGAGTCACCGTTCTCGTTGCCCCAAATCGGCACCAAAGGGAGCGGCGAGGTGTGAACGCGGAAACGAGAAGTTACCGCGCCGCTCGCCCGCGCTCGTAATCTGCTCCCGAACTTATTCAATTGTGCGCCTCGCCCACCATTTTTTCACCGCCGCCCCCTCCTCGAGCATTGTTCCATCTCCTTGAAAACAACGTGTAACAAATCGTCTAAAATTTGTTTAAACGGACGTTTTTTTTTGAGGAAATAAGTTTTCATTTAATCGATTCACGGTTAATAAATCATGGAAACATTGTCGTCCCACAGTTGTTAAAAGTAGTCTTTTCTCCCCCACACAAAAGACTCTCCGCGGATGAGGGGAAGGGGGGGGAGAGGTGCTGCCGGAGAACGTCCCCGTCTGTTTTCCTTGGAGGAGCATTGTCTTATTCTGTTTAAGTATTCGCTCGGAAGTTGAGACAGAACGCCACGTCAAACTTTGATCTCCTTGAAGTCAAATTAACTGTTGGGGAGAAGGAGGCGGTAGCGGCGACGGCGGGGGGATGGAGTCGGCAACACCCCTCCCTCATCCCTTCCCGACCCTCCCCCTCCCCGTGCCGGCCGGGGGTTGCACGCAACGCTGTGTTTAGTGACACGGTGAACGCCGACCGATACAGTGAATTACACATTCCCACTTTGTTTCAGGAATTGTTTGCAATCACGATTTGTTTTTCTTGTTCATGTCAGACTAGTCAGTGATGAAATAGGTAAAAGATTGTACTGTGAGAGATAAAAACGCGTCACTATGTGAATTGGATTCCCCTTTTCTTTGATAAAGGAATAAATGCTATGTGTTTTCCGACAAAATGCAAATCGTCGTTTCCAGAACTTTGCAATATATTTTTCTTGGAATAGTATGTGTGACGACAAGAAAAATTAAAATAATTTTACCCAATATTGAACTAAACACGATTTACTTCCCTTACTTTTAGTAGTATACATTTTTTAACAATTTTTGTAGTACTTAACCTTTTTATAACTTGCGTTATGTAAAAGAAAATAAAGCACTTTTCATTGCAATGAAATAGCGAATTTTCATGAATTTGGCGGTAGGTCCGAATACTTTAAATCAAAATTTTGAAAATTTTAAATTTTAGTGCATTTTTCAGAAATATAATTTGTAAACGTGCTACAATTTTGTCAAAAGTATTTTTCACTATTTCATAACCATATATATTTCTTTACTTCACTTTTGTCGACATATTTCGTCATACCTATTTCAAACCATATCAAACCCATTAATTTGTCATTTGATGAAGCCATAATCTGTAATAACCTTGGTATTTACAAGAATTTTACTAGGGTAATAAGCAACGTACAACCCATTATATTGTAATGAGTTTTGCGTTCGGTATTAAAAACATTGTTTTAAGTATACATAAATTAAAATGTTCCAAATATGGTTTGTCGTAACAAAAGGAACATTCATCTAATTCATGATTTAACTAAAAACCATTTAAATATGCTGAACATTGATAGAATATTGTAGTAATATTGATGAATTTTCCATTTCAACTTACGTTAGAGGTACTCGTACAATAGTATCTTTTTGAAGAAGTCGGACATTTTCTCGTGGAGAAAACTACCCTTAAAGAGGAGCAGGTTAATTCGGTTGAGGCCAGCCAGAGATTCGCAGTGAGGAGAAGGCGGCCCTTCGGAGCTCCCCTGGCAGGGGCATCGGCGCCCAGGAAAACTGCCACGAGCAGTAAACACGTCTCCGACGATGCCAGCTCCCGCGCTCCTCTGGAGGAGAAGATTTCTTGCCGCTCCAGCGCACGCGGGAGGGCGCCTCCAGCCCTCCAGCCCTCTGCGCCGCGCGCCCTTTGCGCCGCGCCGGCGCAGTCGTGTCCCCCTTCCATTTCGGTTTTCTTTTCCTCTCTTGCTCTGTCTTTCTTTCCGTTCTCTCGTGCTTCAGTCTTTCTTTTTCGTGTCTCTCTGGATCTACCTTTCCTTTTCTCTTGATACATAAGTATTTCTTTCTTTTCTTTCTCTCTGGCTCTGTCTTTCCTTTCACTCGTGCTCTATCCGTCTTTCTTTCTTTCTTTCTTTCCTTTCACTTCGTCTGTTTCTTTACTTTCCCACGTGGTCTATCTTCTTTCTTTCTTTCTTATATTCCCTTTCTGGCTCTGTCTTTCTCTTTGTCGTTTAGTTTTTCTTTTTCTATCGCTTCCTATCTCTTTCTTTGTTCCTTTTTCTCTTTATTTCTACTTATTTATATCTTTCTATTTTTCTTCTTCCTACCTAGAGTTTGCTGTTTCTCACCGACTCACTCTAGTTAATATTTCCGCCCTCCTTTCCGCTCACACTCTTTTCGTACTTCATTTACAATTCTAACTTCTTTGCTCTTTATTCTGCATGAGGCCGCAATTCCTTATTTCTCTTCTTATTGAATGTATGTTTTACAGAGAAAGAATCATCGCAATTTCCTGTTGACGTTGTTCCAAAATTTAGCTCTCTTCCCAGTGAAAATACATCCTCTTCGTAACTGTGTTTACTTTGGTATGCATTTCTTACGAGTTTCATTAACTTATTTCTGCTTCTGACAACCGCTTCCTTGTATTCTTATTCCGTGTTTCGTTCGCTAACATTCTGTATTCAAGCGTACGGTACTTGTGTGAGTTCTTTCCGAATGTTTCAACGCCGTCTCCTCGCTGACCGCCACCTCCACGGCGCTTCCCTTCGCTCGCCCCGTCGTTTCCTGTCCCCCCTTCCGCCCCCCCCCACATCACCGCCGACGGCGCCGATGAGGCGACGCTCGTTTATCTCCGCGGGCAGGAACAGATGAACCGCATGAATGCATAATCGACGAGCGCCGCGCGTCCGCGCCTCGACCCTCCCTCCCCTCTCCCCCCACCGAAAGCGATTGATGGCTTCGTAAAACCTGTCCGTCCGTTCGTCTGCCTGCCTGCCTGCCTGCCCCGCCGACCGACCGAAGGCCATCAGCGAGGCGGAAAGCGCGGAGGCGGGCGGGGAGCTCGCGGGGCGCGAAATGGCAGGAGCGGCATCTCGACAAGTCTGCCTGGCTCTCGGGGAGGAGGGAGCGATGTTCTGGAGATGATCTCTGGGCAGTTTCAAAGAAATGACGGAGGCGGACGATGAGATTTATGGGTGGAATGGGACGACGAAATAGTGAATAGGTTGTCAAAGAAAGTGACGGAGAGGGGAGATGGAATTTGATTGGATATTATGATATAAAGAATGTTTCAAGAATTATTTAAGAAACGATTTAGGGAAAGTAAGTGGCGGAGGTGACTTGAAGCTGTGGACTCAGAATTAATTAGGGCGTGACTCATTACATGTCGACCACTCTGTCATTCTTCTGGAAACTTCACTTAAAACTAACTTGGAGGACCACCAATAGATTTAATTAGGCGAACTATTGGTCTCGCGTTTTCCTGAAAATTCATTATTCAGGTTCTGTCACCACCACTCAGAAATTAGCAAACACATGTGAGATTAATACGCATAATTAATCACTGAATAAGTTATAAGAGGTAATTTACGATAGTAGCACAAATCAATTATTGTAAACATTAATAAGAGGAGTGTGAAGCACTACAGTGATTGATGATCACTTAAATTGTGGCATGATTGCCCAGTTCAAAGCTGTTAAGATGGAATCTGAAAGAAAAGAACAATACAAAGAAATGCAAACTGTTACACTGACATGATTTATACAAGCCGTAGGCAAACGTACATACATAAACAGAATTCAACCACTGGTTCAGGATTGCTCCAAAGATGTTATAACAGAGGTTGGCAGAGTCGCCACTCGTATGGAACTGAACACGTAACACGAGTATAGTGATTGCACCATATCATGGTGTGTAGTTGGTAGCAATTGTTCACAATTTACGAAACACAAGGAAAACTAGTCAGCATTGCACTTGATGTAACAAATAAGCACAGTTATTGGTACTTAAAATGACTGGCTACTTTAAGTGCACTCGCGTAACACGAGATTGTACTTGGTAGTTGTTACGCAACAGTGCATGTTACAACTTGTTCATAGTTAAGAGACTGACTACTATCCAAATCAGTAAAATAAATTAAAAGAATGTCTGAATTAAAGTTGATTCTGCACACATACACGTGAGCATTGTAGTGAGTTACGTCACAGACGGGGGAAGCATTGCAGTAAGTACCTGCCGTGATATTTGGGTGATGACGCGGTGTGCGAGTTCGTCAAGAACTTGTTCGTGTTGGACTATTAAACTTGCTCTGGTGGCTGCAGTAACACATTGAACAGATTGACACATTGTAAAAAGACTTGTATGCGTATGCACTTAACCTGAGAGAGGTGGCGCGGGGTCTCTTTTGACCCCACGTATCTCTGCTTAGGTGCAGTTGCCTAATTTTGCGAGTCAGAAGCTTTACATTTCACATACCTTTCACCATATTCTTTAGCATTTGTCTCAAAGATTTTCAAAATTTAATATGTAATAATTCATTTATAAATATTTGTGAAACCAATACAAACATCTTAAATTTCGTACTTTTTCCAAGTTGTGTTGATTGGTTTTGAAGCATTTCCAATAAATTGTTTGTTTTTATGTGAGACAATTTTAGAAAATGAAACTTACGGAATTTTCTGATACTTTTGCCGTTGCAATATTCAGGAAAATGTAAATGGAGTTACTACATAAAATGAAAAGATAAATAATTTTTTTGCCCTTTTATTTGTTTCAATTCCTCATTTACATGTTTGTTTATAATAGTGCATTAAGTTAATACGACCTTATAAATTATTGATTATTATTATTAAAATAACTAATTACGCACTTATTTCTTACTCAATATAATTTTGTAAAGAACTTAAAGGGGTCAGAAACGATTCCGCGCCACCTCTAACGTAACTCCGGCAACCGCCACCTTTCCAGGGTTAAGATTGTAGTGCATGTTTAGAATTGAAATTAATTAATTTGTAATTAACTGAATAATTGATTATATTATTGTGAAGTATTTCAAATTATGGAATTTATGGTATGCATTGTACAATTAAGTTTGTTAAGCAATCAGATATTCTGGAATGTTCTTAAATTACACCGGGTTGCGGGACGCCATGGCCGGTTCTTCGAGGAAATGCAGCCCGATAGCTGGCCGCGCAGCTCCAATACACTTTCGGAGAATTGGAGGCTCGTATGAGTTGAATGTATTTCGTAAGCTACGAACACAAAATAAGAATACATTGTTACAGTAGTTTGTACAGAAACTTGGCCATGATGCAATGTGCATATATTATATAAACTAGGTTTTATAATAAAACGGCTTGCTGGTTCTAACAGTAAGGAAGACGTGTAAAATCCAGAGCGATTTGCATGAGGAGTAAACAAGAAGTCATAGAACATTAAAATCGACTGACAGATACAGGGTGAAATTTAAAGAAAATTATACTGTAAAATCTTGCAAGAACCTGGGACAGCGTACGGAACCGTACTTGATATTCTCGCCCGTAATCCCAAGACCACAATTTATATTTAATTATAACTAATTTATAGTGTAAATATTTGCGGCTTGTTTTCATGAGATGTTTTGCTTATGCTTCCCACGTTCGTGTGATGCTTACCATATTCGCTTCAATTACGCTCTTACTATTCACATTTCTCAATTTTCCTATCTCTGTTTTTAATAACTTTATGACCACCGCAATGCATCCAACGACTGGCGAAAACATTGCAATGTTTGCCTCGTCGTTGCTCTACCAAACAATCCGCATGCGAATTAATTATAACACAACTAGCGGGCTTAGTAGGATTTAACTGAACGTACACGAATGAAAATAAACCAACTGCGATATTGCAAGTTCGTTTAAAATTAGTAAAGTTTGATTGTAAATTCGTTAATGTATTTAGTGCTCACTACTTTTTAAAATTTAATTTTTCATAAAAAGGTTGTGTATTTGTCAATTATGGCAATTTTATAACTGACGTAACTTTCACTATTACAAGGAAGAGGAAACTGATGAACCTATGTATTGATGACAGAGGTATCTCTAATTTTAAAAATCACGCGGCTTGAAGTTCTGTCAGCTCTGATAAGAGAACAAGAATGGAGAGTTATGAGTTTGAGAATGGTTGCTATAGCTTTGAAGTTGCTTGGTCTATCCATTGGTTCCTTGGGGAAAGGTACTCATGCGAAATGGATATTTGCGGTGTAATGTCCTTTAAGCAGAGCGAAGCCTCATGGTAGAAAACAGGATACAGTGAGGAAATTCGGAATTCGTTATGGGATCCTTGGAGCACCTCTATCCACCTATCATATTTCAGAAGTGCGGAAGGAGTTGTAGATGTGAAAGGAGTATTCTCTCATGAATGTAAGGATACAAGGGTCTCTTACGACAAGAGGAGACTTGGTGCTGTTCCACCAAATGCCTCCAACAAATGCTCCGTACAACACCACAAAACTCGCGCCACTACGAATGTAAATACTAGTGGTGATACAAAATGGCACAGACATTCTCGTATTCGTTTTCCATTTTCTTTGGTCAGGGCTAGCTATTTGGACTAGCTATTGCTACTTACTCTTCCCAGCTGCCATCTATCGCCACTCAAAGTACATTTTTTTGGCATTTTCCTAATTTTCCCGGTTTCCTAATAGTAGAACGAAAATATTATTTTAAGAATATTGAAAAGCAGTAAAACTTCGTAAAGTAAAGATAATTTTTATTGAAAAATTTGGAGCCACTTTTAAGAAAATGGTGTTTAAGCGTCTCTGTAAATGCAAAATTTGAAGCTCTTTTTCACAGAAAACTATTGACTTTTCGAAAACTTCATTTGACGTCATTTGAAGCACGTCTAGTCACAAATGCAGTAATGTATACAAATTGCTACAAATGTGCGTATTAACGGCGTGAGAAAAGGAAAGCGGCGTTTTGAAAAGAACCACTTTTTCGGTATCAGGGACACCATAACATGTATTTCCGTTGAAATCTCGAAATCGATTTTCCGCAGCATTACATAACTTTCTCCACCGTATACGCGAAAGTAAAAGGAAACTTATTCAGAAAGCATTGTGGTAACAGAACCGCTTAGTTGAATTTTCGTGCGGTCAAACGTGTCCGACGCGAGGTGGAGCACGCTTCAGCCGCCTGCTGCCGATATCTCAAGCGGCCACCGCGCTGGCGGACGCTGCGAGGCCGCTCGGCAATTAGTTCACGTCGAGGCCGATGAAGCGCCGCTCATACGTTAGGCGCGTGCCGCCAGCCGCCGCCGCCCGCCAGCGCCCGCCAGCGCCCGCCGCCCGGGGCTGAGTGATGCGCCCCGTGAGCGAGGGTGACCGCCCGCGGGCAACCGAACGGGGAACCGGGGCGTGCGCTGCCCCTCGCACTGCCCCTCGCACTGCCCCTCGCACTGCCCCTCGCACTGCCCCTCGCACTGCCCCTCGCACTGCCCCTCGCACTGCCCCTCGCACTGCCCCTCGCACTGCCCCTCGCACTGCCCCTCGCACTGCCCCTCGCACTGCCTCTCGCACTGCCCCTCGCACTGCCCCTCGCAGCGCAATTAGTTATTTGTGTCTACGTCCTAGATTATGAATAGGCCTATTGTTCTTACAACCCACTCCCGTCTGTGTTCTGATTACACCCGTATGACGCCACACTAGCAAAATGTGTTAGTAATTTCCGGTCACTTGAATGGATTGATTGATTCACTGATCCATTCATTCGTGACTCTGGACGCGTCAACTGATAAGCACATTAGTCCCATAAGTGTAGTGCATTTCTTTATCGCGGGAGGTAGCGGTGATTTCCTCCCGCTGGAAGGCAAGATCCACCGCTGATCTACCCGTCGCCTTGCGTCGGCTTGCGAGATTTTACTAAACCAGGTATCTCCCACTAGCAGGGCACTGCCTCAGTTGGAACAAGCTCTAAGCTTCCGACTTGCCTCTTGGCGTGTATGATAGGGTTGGTGCATGATTGAATTAGAGTGTGTCATTTAGGGGTGACAATAGAACAAGAAAAATGAAGGAAAGATCGCGTGCGAACCATGGTCCGTTTTATACGGTGCTGCTCCGGTATTCGCCTGCTATCATCGAAGAAACCACGGAAAACTACCGATCAGAATAGATGGCCGCTGGGATCCTCCTTTGGAGAGCGGCTGAATTCGACCTCGCTAAGAAGGTAGTGACGAAATTCCCGTCACAGTCGGGACGCGAATCTTAAGACCACCCAGTGAGAGGCACTGCAGTGACACCAGTGGATGCCGGCGCACTTTGTGATTTAGCCAGAGGTCCTGAAATGAGACTAAATTTGCTGCTTTTGTTCCTTTTCTATTCTACAGTTGTAGGTTCCCAGCGTTGTAAGTAAATTTCGACTCTCATATACACCACCAGAGAACGACACATCGGTCTCAGAAATATTTAACACTTGTGTTTTTTCCAGCTACACGAAAATTAGACCTGATTAGGAGGGAATTTGTAGAAATATTTAATTTTTTTGTTAGCCAGGGTCTTTTACTTTTTTATGCCGCAAGAATGACATACCAATGTTGGTTTTCCGCTCTTTGAAAATCCACGCAACTCAGACGTGATCAAATCCTCACTTAAGGGGTTGAGAAACTAATAACCTAACCACTGCACGGACGTGTGCTGTATACAACATTGAGAATTGCTAAACTGTCAAGATCACAGAGTTATTTCATTTTGTCTCTGAAAGAATATTGTTTTTTTTTATTTTCACAAGAACACTGGAATGGTAGCTATTAATATATTAGTGCATCTGTACAAAAAGAAGAAACTGAAGTGATCATCAGCTATTAGAGTAATGTCCATAACTTGGGTGGAAATGCACTCATCTATTATGGTAACATCAACTCGGTTTGATCAAACATTTATCGCCTAAACTAACATTAATACAAGGTGATTTGATGAACAATGGCAACGTTTGGAGAGATGGTAAGGAACAATAATCTATCCGGCAAGAAGTTTGTTTCTGGTTCCAGTAAGAAGTTAGATACGAAGTGATTGGTCAATTGTAACAGGTATTCCGTATGTACCTTCCTTTCTGTGTCCGGCAGACCCTGTGAAGCTTCATTTGCCATTTGTGTACTCTGACCTAAAATACACACCATCCTAAACACGGTATTGATTTACAGAAGTGGACGTAATTACAATGATTCAGATACCGTGAACGTTTTTTGTTGAGGATATTTTTAAAAAATACGCTCCGCCAGCTATTTGTTAATTGTAATCTGTCCATCACTAAAACGGTGTTGAATGTCGGTAACACATCAGAGACAAGATTTTGTATCAAAATCTCTCTTTATTGTCCGGCCTGATCGACGACTACCTCGCTGGATAAGCAATTGTTTTGCCCATCTCATAACAATTCCATCGGGCATGAATTTACACGAGTCCAGCGAATGACAGCACAGCACTCCACGACACGTCATCTTCTGCGCTTGACAACTGACGCCAGGAACTAGTCACTGACATTAGCTTTATGTAATAAAATACCTGAATACTAGAGGAGGGCTGTCAAAAATGGCGGCGCGAAATCAAAGTCCTATGTAAAATAATAATCAAAGTCCTATATATTAATAACTCGTTACAGCGAATAACAGAGCAAGATTTAATTTTTTAATATTAAATTTAAGTGTTCTTTTAATTTTCGAAATTTCCTTTTCTTTAATCAGTAATAGGCTCTCAAACTGGGGTTATTGGTCCTCGAGGGTACTTCGAAACAATTTTAGGAGACTTCGAAAAGGCCACCAGGTGAAATTTTTGGCCATTTGCGAATGTCGCCATTGGTGGTCACGCCCCCTAGAGAAATCTAATTTAGTTTCTCTGATTTTTTTTATATTCTGCGTTTTTCAAATGCAATAGCATGCGTATCGAAAACTACGTTCACGGTGATCCCAGGAATTTTCGAATTTTGTAAAGAGTCAATTATCTATTGCTTTTCAGTTCCATGATTCTGAATTTATCTTTAAATGGGTAACCATATCTTTATGTTTTATGCCTACGTATTTGATCAATAAAAGTTTATTTTTCAAAAATGTTTTACTAGAGGTATTATATGTGTATGTTATATGCTAATTATAGTGTATCTAAAAGATGCATATCGAAAAACACTGGAAGAGACCACTTTACAAGAATTAAGTAACATTGTCTTTTTGACCCGAGCTGGCACATAAAATCAAGAGAGCCGCCGAACAATATCAATTTAGGGAAGCCTACTCGGTGTTGCTGTATTTTACAATTTCATTTTCCATGACTATGTAACTCCAAACTCATCGAATCTGCAAAATCGACTTGCGAGTCGCCAAAACTACCGAATTGTACCGCCAGATATAGGCAAGGCACTTCATTTTATAGATAATCGGCCGGTTTGTAATTTGTATTGCTTATAGACGTCCTATCCAAAGATCCTACTGACGGCATGACTATAAATCATACGTAATCAAAACTGACAGATTTTTTTATCTTGCTCGAGTTGCTCAACTTTGCCATAGAACAGGATGCAGGAATTTATGTTATAATGCTTATTTTTCAACCTCTCACTTGAAGCAACTCAACCTCTCACTTGAAGCAACTCAACCTCTCACTTGAAGCAACTCAACCTCTCACTTGAAGCAACTCAACCTCTCACTTGAAGCAACTCAACCTCTCACTTGAAGCAACTCAACCTCTCACTTGAAGCAACTCAACCTCTCACTTGAAGCAACTCAACCTCTCACTTGAAGCAACTCAACCTCTCACTTGAAGCAACTCAACCTCTCACTTGAAGCAACTCAACCTCTCACTTGAAGCAACTCAACCTCTCACTTGAAGCAACTCAACCTCTCACTTGAAGCAACTCAACCTCTCACTTGAAGCAACTCAACCTCTCACTTGAAGCAACTCAACCTCTCACTTGAAGCAACTCAACCTCTCACTTGAAGCAACTCAACCTCTCACTTGAAGCAACTCAACCTCTCACTTGAAGCAACTCAACCTCTCACTTGAAGCAACTCAACCTCTCACTTGAAGCAACTCAACCTCTCACTTGAAGCAACTCAACCTCTCACTTGAAGTAACTCACTCATTTGAAGTAACTCACTCATTTGAAGTAACTCACTCACTCACTTGCTTCGTTCACAAATTTTATGATTTCCGAGGAAGTGCTCTTTTTTTAAACACACTTAAGAAATATTACGTCAGAAGGCATACGAAGATGCAATCAATTTAGTCTGCGGCGCAACTGGAGCAATGGTTCAAGTGTCCCAAGAGCGTGGGGTGTTGCGTCACGTTCACGTAAGGGGTTCTCCGCGACACCACTCCCACGCGGAAGATTAACGGCTTGCGTGAATGTCGCAGTTTACGGGCACTTAACGCGCGGGGGTAGGGGGCAGCCTGGCGGCATGGGGTGGGTTGGGGTGGGGGTGCTCAGGAAATGAAGCCGCCACACACCGCGCTGAGTCCCAGCTTCGAGTCCTGGCTTTCAGACGCTTCAGATACCGTGTTTTTCACCATTCGAGGCTATTTGGTGGGGGCGCGATCCATCGGGTGAAACATATGAAGATAAGTTGTTGATATCTTTTTCACTGTGTATTTGTTTCTATTATTTGTATCGGTCGTGTATAATCGATTCATTTCGCATATCTACCAATTAAAAAATGTAGGCTTACGTCCTAATTTTTAATTAAAGACAGAGAAGAAGTTACTCACAGACCAAGAATGCATTTTAAAGGCATCATACCAATACCTGGTAATATAATATTTATGTTCAAGTAAAGATCATATCTTGAACAAAAACTAGAGCAGATTCCATTGGAAGCCTGTTTAGGTATTCCGAAAATGAAGAAAAGTTCCAAAACTTTAAATAACCAAGTTGCATAAAATTACATAAACTCCTAAGTCAAATGTTAATATTGAACGGTCGTCCACAATGTCCTGTTTTTATGGGTTTCTTGGGTAAACGTGTGGGTTTAACTGTCTCACTGAATATTAACCATGACTGACTTTTCAAATGTCCCTTCATAAGAGTAGCAGACGTTCTACTAGACGTTTCACGTGCTTTCCGAACTCGGAATGTTTTTTCTCGGAAATATAATTTATAAATTAGATACTGTCAAGCACATAATATTTGTAATCCAAATATGTAATATTAGCTTTAATGCAAGATCAGCAAATGATTGCCTCACTACTTTCGTTGCATAATTAAGACGCTTCAAGACTAAGTAAATATTTTTGATTTTCTTCTCTGAGGGAGTGACGCTGTCACCTCGAGAGATATTAGGGAGTTTTAGTGCGAGTAATTTATGGAGGCATCCTTAAATTCTATTGATGTCGTCACTAACGACTTTAATGATGGTTTTAATCACAATTTTAATGAACAACGTTTAGAAGAGTTTTAGCAATAGCGACATTGCCTTATGCATTACAACAAAAGAAGCATTTAAAGCGTTGATAAAAGAAGTTGCATAATATATCAAAGAGTGTAGGCTAGTGGTGAGGCACTTAAACCACGATACGTGGCAAGTATATAACAAATCTACATTGTGAACGGATATATTTTATGTTTGTGGCGCTCCGTAATGAGTATTGTGGAGTTGGTAAGATATAAGTGTACTCGCACACGAAAGTCGGTTTAACAGAGTTGGGAAAATGGAACCATCCGTGTTTTTAGGCGCTCATTCTGCCGTTATAGAGACTCCTACAAGCGTGTACTATTTATGAAGGTATAAGGTTGTACTTTAGGCTTAAGGTAAGATGTTATGACCTTAAGGTCCATCACTTGACTGTTAGTGCATAACGTCGGAACCTTAAGCGTGGGGCTTAAACTCCCTATTCTTGAGGAGTGAAACTTAACTCTGGATATTTAGATTTATTGTAAGGCATTCCTGATTTTTAACCGTAATATGGCGTGGACAACATACTGCTGTCAATTTTCTCCTATTTTGTACTTTACCATTAATTAATTCATAATTTACATAGATGGATAATACATCGTATAGATTTTTTATTGCCCTCGATCCGTAAGAAGTATAAATCAGTATAGACCAATAAGATACCCTTCATTTGCGAAAGTAATAGATAGATATATCTGTACTTATATGCGTATATAACAATTTTAAAAGTGTATTCAAAATGCTGTAATATATGTAGACAAACATGCAAGTGGCCTTCAAAGAAAATTAACAGAATTTCTGTGAGGAAAATATTTCGAAATGAAATCAATACGCAGATTAAAAACGTCTCTACAAGTTCATTTGTATACACGTTTTTGATAGCTTATGAATTTGGAATTATTTCATAGTTTATAAAATCCCTATCCCCCAAAAGTTCATAAAAGCATGATCATCAAAATCGTCTCAATTGCAATAAAAGCGATCTCCGGAAAAATTGGCCGGCGGTTCATTTGCGGTGCGGAATATTCAAAAGCAGCGCAGCGCCGGGGGCTGGCCCGCGAAGGAGTGGGGAACTGTTGGGGTACATCGATGCGCCCTGGGCGGGCGAGGGCGGGCGAGCGCGGGCGAAAGTTGCGGGGGGTGAAGGGGAGGGGCGGCGGCTCGCCAAAGGCGGCGAACGCCAATTACCGCCGGAAGACGCGTAATGGCCGTGGCCCACCCTTCGCCCGGGCGCTCCCAGCCGCACCTCCACCCACCGCCGCTTCCCTGCCCTGCACCTACGCTACTCCTAGGGTGTGCACAGGCTGCGTTCACCACCCACCATCATTTCTTGCACTGGTCTCCCATTTCGTGCCTCACACTTCTATCACTCTATTCATGATCTGTTCACGTCCTCACTACGCTAAGCCACGCTCCGCTCTTAGCACGTCGACGCTCTATACATGCTTTCACACGTTGTCCCACACTCGTCTTCACTTACTCTCCGCTTGCTGATATTTCCCCTGCGTTTCGCCTGCGCTGCGTTCATCAACCACCCTCAATTCATGCACATACCTCCCATTCTCTGCCTTAGCTCTTCTTATGATCCATGCGTTCCAATTATGCTCAGTGGTGCTCCGGTGCCCCTACCCCCACGGACCAACACCCTTTCATCTATACTTCCACACGCCACCCCAGACTCGCCTTCACATATGCGTCTCCGTTCACCAACTGCCCTACTTGGCCTGTATTCCTCCTAGTCTGCGTTCGCAAACTTCCCTCGTTTCTTGCATTCTCCATCAACAGTGCTCCCATGCTCTATTCATGTGCATGTTCCGTCCACGTCCTGATTATGCTAAACCACCCTCCGCTCGCCTTTAACTCGTGGATCAACAACGCCCTGACCACGCTCACCCTCGCTACTTCATCTACGCTCTTCCGCCCACGATCTTCCAATTCGTACCCTACGTTCCTACCAGGCTGCGTTCACCAACCACCCTGATTTCATGCACAACGCTCCCATTCCTTGGCTTAGCTCTTCGCTTGCTCCATTAAAGATCCACTTTCCAATTATGCTTAGACACGCTCCGCCCACCCTCCGGTCATGGAACGTTCGTGCTCTATCAATGATTTTTCGAGTTCTGTTCTCACTTCGCTTTTATGTCTCCCTTACCCTGCGCTTTCTCTCATTTTACTCTTTAGTCCTCGTTCCTCCCCTTGTTTCCTCAAAGCTCTACTCCGTCCCGTTGCCCACGATCTGTTGAGCCTCCCTCACGTTTCCGTTTTTTCTAACATCTTTGAGCTTTACACGCTCCCCTTCAGCCATGATCCCAAAGATTCTTTTTCTACTCCTGTATAATGCTGTCATTTCGTGGCTGCAGCCATTTGATACTCATTTCGATTCAGTTTTCATTATGATACAGGTTCTTGACCAATCACAGAGAAGTTTACGAACCAAGTAATGACACTTAATCATTGAGAATCGTTATAATAAATGTTTCGTTCGATTGTGTACATTAAAATTACATTTGATATTATATTATGCTTGTCAGTTTTAATTTCTTTTATTATTAGTAATTTTTCGTGGAAAATTATTTAAAATAAATGGGATCGTAATTTCACTTTGATCCTATTTGACCAGCGCAATACTCCCTCGCAGATGGACTGGTGGCCAGAGCCACCTGCCGCAGCATGCGAGGATAGTGTTAGGGAGCTGACCGAGCTGACCGCTAGGTGACCTTGGGTGAATCCTTTATGTCAACGGCCACGAAACGATTAAGTGTAAAAGTTTAACTTATAAAAGTCGTAGAAAAAGTACGTTATGAAACTCTATGTACGTAAAGGGTATTAATATACTCGATCGTTTGTTTATATCATAATATCACACTCGTGTATTAATACCCATCAGTACATCATCATTTCATAATGTACTATTCTTTATTCGTACACAATTGTTTTATCTTTCCTCAGACGTAATCTACTCTACTTCCTCGGTGGCACCGCTTCGTTTACAGTTCAACTAGACTTTATTCACCAGTGCCTAGTTGCTAGTGAAGTAGCCGAGTAGCGGCATTGGGGCCAGCCCTACTCTTACCTCGTCGAATTCTTAACACCACGCATCCGAACCAGTATTAAATTTAATCACTCTGAAGAATTTCGTTTCCGTTCTTCCGTAGATAATATTTTCTTCTGTTTAGAATCTATAATAATATTAGAATTATACTAGAATCTAATCCTATTTAAACCTATTATACGAATGATTCATTGTACACTTCAGTGTTTGAATCCTTGAGTCTTTTGTAAAACCTCCGCAACAAATCCCCAACCTCGTAACTTTTCAAATTTGCACCGTCAGAGTTTTCCCTCCAAATTACCTCTACAACTTCCTGTCTGAAATAAAAAAAATTATTTCGACATGATCAATATTTTAGATTTAGTTCTCATGCAAGACCGACCCAAATACAACGTAAAAACTCACAGAGATTAGCTTTGATGTCCCATCTGTAACGAGTGCAAATTCAGTTAATCTCCATTTTGAAAGAAAGATACAGTGTTAATATTTTTTCTTTGTACATTTTATTTTTTCTCGTCTTGGTTCTTAAGTAGTAAAGAATACGTAGTGACAGAAATCGGAGAATTTTCGATAGAAAAATTCGTGGGACTCTGATAAAGAAAACACGGATTTTCCTTGTTCTTAAATGCAGTAAATTACTCCCTCTAACACATTGTGTAGTCAATATCCAAGTTTTGAGGGTCCTTGATAAGAAAAAATTGGTTTAACGAAAACGTCTGTCTGTCCAACCGTCCTTCTGTTAATAACGGTAGTGGCTAAACCATAGGTAGGAGTTTCACAACACTGATATTCTCTGATACATCTAACTGATGTCGCGGGCCTTTGAATTTCAAACGGAAATATTGATTCTTTTTTTGGAGGGCAAAATTTTTCATGAAATCTCAACGATATTTTCAACAATTTCTCCCAAAAGTTACAAACAACGCAAACAAAATGAGTGTAATTGTAGCACCACATTTTTTTCTCTGGCTTCAAGTGCCGGTTACCGAGCACCATTATTTTATCTTCGAAACGCCATTATATTTTGTTAGTATTTTTTTCGTTCCATTTTCTTAAATATCCAATGAGATGTTCAATGATATGAAGATTAGAAAAGGAATATTACCATCTTGAAGTAATGTGGCTTTGAAATCTTAACTTCTAGTCAATATACTTACAATGAGTCACGAATTCTTGGCAAATTTGTAGCAATACGATTAGCTTTTTTTAGTAGTAAAGGTTACCATTTTTTCCATTTCGGTCTTCTCTCTCCCATTTCGCCCTGTTACAAATTTCCCTTTACTGATATCTCCATCACTATATTTGGAGGTATTATCTTACTGCTCTTTGTCTGTAGGATGTGACCGTAGGCCCATCTTCACTCTCTTGTAGATTGCATTCAGTTGTTGATTGCCAGTGATTTATAATTCTTTGCCATCCACTTCATACATACATTTTAATATTTAATACATTTTAATACATTTCCCTTCTACCGAGTAAGACTTTCACTTTGCAGATAGTCAAGTCCAGAGAGAATGGCCCCAACTATTTCACTTTACTTCAGAATTGACAAGTCACGTGACTGACTCATTTGTGAAGAGTCGCATAAATCATCGTTGGAACATTAAAATTATTATGTCCCAGAGCACCTTGAGATAATTTTGGAAGAAGTCTTTAAGAGCTCTTGAGACTTGAATCTGCCAAACTTCCTCCTCCTTGGTTGGTCCTTGGGGGTTTTTAAATGAGAGCAGCGGGCAGTAAACTGATCTATATAAAAGCGGGGAGAGGTAATATTTTACCAAACAATTTCTTGCGAATTCCATAGATTTTTTCAATTGTTCAAACTGATACCTTGGGTCTTGCATATTACTGATAATTGAATATATTTCTAAAATAGAGATGTATACTACGGATTTTTTTCGGTTCTTCTAAACTTAATTTTGTAGTTAAATGGTATTTATTTTCTAATTAATTAATTAATTAATTAATAATTATCTAATCATTTGTTTCCGTATTTCAAAATTAAGATATTTTCCGCTGGTTACCAGTTCTTTTCATTCTTAAAAAAATCATCAATTCGCGATTTGTAATATTTGATGAATTATTCCCTTTTATGTTCCTTCCATTTTCGAAAACGCTCTTATCCAGTAATTTCGAAGAAAAAAATTTGTCGTCCAATGGGTGTAATGTTTGCAAAAAATTTCATTTATTAACGAGACCTATTAGAAGTCTACAATACTGGATAGAATAGTTATTATTACATATATTAAATGGGTATTACTAAAACACACTGTTACGTAATTACATACTACAAATATTTGGCGTCACAGAGTTAGGTCTATTGTCTGTTAGATAAAGTAGAATATGAAAATATAAACGTTATATTTTTAATACAGGAAATATGATTAAAAACTTGAATATTTTAAGACACAAACTTCAGAAGGATACAATTTATATTTAAGTTAATATAATTACAGGATACTTGAATAATGTTCCTTGCGTTAGATTACAAACCCATAGAGAACTAGTCAAATCTATCTTCTCGCAGTGGTCGCAGGACGAAGCTGATGTTAAGTGCTCAGTCGGAAACCAGAGATGGTTACATCACCCCTTTACGATGCCCTAGTCTAGTTTCGGATTTACGACCACTTTGCACCGGTTGTGTTCTGGGGATGATGTCAGAGTCAGTTCGATTCGAGTTGACGAGGCAGTGGAACAAAGCGACTTGGGTTTATGAGGCAATATCTCAGTTCAGTTTCCGGTTCACGATGATGGCACTACTAAGTAGTTTGCAATGGAACGGAGTTTAGTTTTCATTAAGGTTCCATGATATTTCAAAATGTTTTAACAACATATTAAAATCATATTGTACAGGTAACGAAATCTTCTACTACAATAGAAAGCAGAATAGAAATATATTGCATTGTAGTAAATTCTAATTATGCGTAATGTATTTTGTCAAATTTCAAAGTATTTTTACTATCAATATTTCAATAGAATGGCAAAAAAAATTTATTTTCTATATTCGTGACATCTAAGATTTTATTTGTGCACTATTTAATTTAAATCTTATTACATTGGGAACAAAAAAATTCTTTCATACCTCCAGGATTAACGTACGTGATTTCAAAGGAAAAGATCACGCTGAATTTGAAAATTATCTTAAAAAGTTTCTATCACGCAAGGTTAATAGATATGAAATATTTAATATTTGAAAGAAACCAAATCCTATACTAATATCCGCATTGTCACTCCGGTTATATTACTACAAAATGTTATGTGCATGCTTCCTACAAGGTAAGAACAAGCTAAAAATGGAATAAGCATATTCGTGCAATTATATGCAGACATTAAAATGGTTGGTTGGTATTCTTCACAATATTGGTAGAACAAATGACAATGATTTGAATTTTCCGTACAACCACAGCCTAAGATTCGTTGTATAGGTGACAACACTTTGAGCTTCCCATGGTTTGTCCTGATCACAAACACGACAGCCAAAGTACACAGAATAAGCAAGTTTTGTAATTTCATATTTTTTTCCTTTTAAGTTTGGGAGTAAATCTTCCACATACGTAACAGAAGTTATCGGGTTGATGGGTAATTATCTTACACTTTCGATGTGAAATGACGATTTGCATTTTATCGAACCGATTACATTCTACAGATCTTGAGGAGAATTTCACTTTATAAAAATACAGAACTAAAATGTATTAATGCATTTGAGACGTACGGAAACCAGACATGAACTTCTCGCGCACTGCGGGTATAGTTCCGTATGACACTGACTCAGAATCTGCCACCCCAACAGTCCACTTGCGATACAATACGATGCTAAAATAATGTCTTTCGCAGACTGATAACATCGTTGATGCGACTTGAAATAAAATAAATTTTAAAACAAATCTTGAACTGGGTTCTAAAATTAGAAGAAATATTTGTACATTAATATTATAGAAATAATTTAAATGAAAGGTCAAGTAATATTTAAATTTTATTTGGTATTTTTTCAACTTCCTAATTGAAACAACATGCAATGAAAATGATCAACTGATAATTTGTATTTGACATCTGTAATTGTACTTCTAAAATAGTTACATTATCTCTAATTGTAGTATTTCATTATTTTATCAGGAATAACAAATTATTTTCACAGGAAATGAGATTTTAATTTATATAATGTTTATAGTAGCGTTTCACTTGTTAATATTATCTATCAGTAATATCATCTGCGGCAGAAAAAACTTACTTCAATGGCAAAAACATAACAACAACAAAATATTAACACACAGCTATTTTTAAAATGTCTAGATATTCCTCTAAATGTTCCGAAGTATTCCGTTGACTTTGTTGAAGTATATGCAGCTCTAAAATTTTTTGTCACGTTCACTGGAATAGGTGATGCAGTTGGCATAGATTTATCACAATTGATTTTCTTTGGATACTGTCTAGGACCAAACGTTATCGATACTATATGTAATCATATAACATGACAATTCTAACCCGTAGCAATATTCGTTTATTCTTCGACTGTCATAATGTTCTTCTCTCAACTTCGATACTCTCAAGCATTCTTTCAACATGCGCGTTTTTCGCACATCTGCAAGACCTCTAGGACACTTCATCCTCTTTTGTCGCCTCTTATTTGAACACGTAGCATCAACTCCAGAATCAGATATTACCAGTTCGTTGTCTCCCATCTCAGTTCTGATCGGTGCTTTGCAATTATTACGAACAATGAGTGGTGTGCTCTGGCTTCTTTTGTTTTCGCAAATCACTGGCTTTACAATTCTGTTCACCGCTTAACAACAGTTCTGTGGTTGCGACGCGGAATGACAAAGGTATGCGTAGTCAGGGAGCACAGATGGATTAATATATGTGGACATTGACTAGTCAAATAGTCGGAATCAAGGTCAATATGCTTACGACAATTGTAATTTTAGTTATATGATAACTTTCTCTTTGTCGTCTACGAACATTCATAGCTTTAAACCAAGTTTAGGTCAATTAAAATAAGACAACTTTAGTTATTCCCAATCCTCAAGGAATATTATAAGAGTATTGGTTAATTATCTTAAAATATATTGCAAACCCAAAGAAGACGAAACGTTTAAAAGTAACTACAAATATAGTAGAATCATTGTAGAATTCTTAATTTATAATACATTCTACATTTGCAATTTAAACAAATTCGAGTGCAAATTAATATATTTTGGGCATTTATCTTCCAAGTTTTTTAACTATATTTACGCAAAATTAATGTTCTTCTTGTCAACGCGAAATACATTTAGTAAATCAGTATCTTTAAACAATGTTCAAAATATTATAATAGGGAATGGAACAAAAACCTCTTATCACTTAAAGAATTGAATTCGTGTACAAAAACGGGAAGAGCGATAGAATTAAAAGACAATTTAAAAATTCAACACCAGAAAGAACAAAGAGAAAATGCCAAGAAGTTGAAGTTTACAGGCATGATATTTTATATAAATTCTGAAAAAATGTATCAACAGGTGGAAACTTTAGTAGAAGGGCTGTGTACGTAGGCATGTTCGTCATTTTCTTAAGGCCAGTAGGTAACAGAGAGAGCGAGAGAAAGACAGGAGGGAGGCATATGAAAAAAAGGAATAAGAGAGACTGTGCAGACAATGAAATAAAACAAAGAGAAAATATTGCAGAAATGGTTTTAAGTTACAAGATGGAAAAGTATGAGTTGACGAAATGGAGACATTTTAGAAGCCAGGTTGCTATCGCAGAGAGCACAGTTATTCTTGATTGATAACACAATCATATGGCAGCAGAAACAACGATATTATTTACAGTTAGTCATAAAAAAGCGAAAAAGGACAAGAATGTGGTTACAATTTGATGAGTCATAGCACGACAATCCTGCACGCTGTAAAGTTGGCCAGAAGCCTTCTGTCCCGCGCGGTCTCTACGATGCGATCTCACAATAGAGGCTGCGAACCGACGCTACTGCGGCGGCTGTGGGATTTAAAGTTGGACACCGGTGCCTCTGCTTCGTGCCCGCCCCCTCAACCCTATCACGGCCGCTCTCTTCACCCCGGCTGCCGACACACCAACCACCTCCACCGACCCTACATCCTCCGCCATCACAAGTTCGGGAGTCCTTCCAACTACCACATGAACCTCCACCGCACCTTCCACCACACCTGCCCTCTCTACCCCTTTCCTCGCCAACGTCACTTCCATCTCCTCCCCACCGCCCCTTCCCCTTCGCTGCCTTTGCCGTCTCCGCCGCCGCTCGCTCCCGCGCGCTGCCGTGTGGGCGCAGACCGCGAAATTAAATTCACTCCGGAGAATTAGGAGTTTGGGTCAGAATTTCCTCATAACGCTCCGCCTATCCCGCAGGTGTCCTCGCTTATTACGAAGCGTGTTGGACGGATTCCTAATTTTCCTGCCCGGCAGCTCGCTGCTAGTTGCTCACTTTCTGCGAGCGGGCGCCCTGCATTTGGCTTTGACGGAACCATGAGACGCACCCCAGGTCGCGCTGCATAACAGCCCGTCCTCGAATTGCAGCGCCGTAATTAAACACTCTGGAATGCGACATTTTTGGACTGTTAATTATGAAAAACTAATTAGCAACAAATAATGAACGTAACAAATTATATAATTAATGGATGATTCGAATTGTCACATAATTGACGACTTTAAAAGCAACAATAATTCAATAGAAATTCATTGAAAACCATTGGAATTGATTATAAACAACAAAATAAGACTTAAATGTCTTCATAACAAAACAGAACCCTTGAAATATTAAAAGCTTAAAAGACTCTATTCATAATTTTAATTTAGGAAAAAAAGAGTTCTTGAAGTACTATTATGGCATGTCGACATTGTTTCGTCATAAGCAATTATAAAATTATTTTTACGCCGACTTACTTCCTAGTGGTCTCTTCACTTGTTCCTTTCCAAGAAATAATTTTCTCTTGTTCCACCTCTCTCACAAAATATTCTACTTTCGCACTCTTTGAGAAGAGATTTGTTTTCATGTTTCATTTCAATGTCTTTCATAGTCTACTCAATTTTTCTTTCAAAGTTGTGCATGTGTCTATGCCACTTCTCTTGGCACTTCCTCATGAAAAATTTATCTAATTTTTCGAAACGTTTGCTGGCTTGCACACATCAAACTTTCTATATATTTTACAAACAATATTTTGTTCCTTAAATGGTATAAAGTACTTCGTGCTACAAGTTTCTCCATTTTATTTACTTTATTATCCGATTTGTTGCAGCAAATTTCATATATTTAGATAGATATTTATCTTCTGTGTCTCATTTCTTTCATTATATGTGGGTAATTAGATATTATAACAGAATTATATCCTCCCGAAGAAATATATCATAAAAAGATTCCATTTCTTTCTAGTTCTCTTTGCTCCTACGGAAACATTACTTTTCTTCACCAGATTCCGGTTTCTAACCACTTCCCGTTCCTTTGCCTGATATCGCGTTACTCCAACTCCGCCTTCCTTTACACTTCTTCTCAGCCACCGCCTCCGTATCAACTCGAAAGTCGCATTCCAGTCCCAAACAAACCGCACCACGCCACACCACACGATGGTACGCCCCGCCCCGCCCCGCCCCGCCCCGCCCCGCCACGCCACACGATGCCACGCCACGCCACGCCCCGCCCTCGTGCGCGCTCCGGTGAAATATTGGCCGGCTAATCCGATAGAAAACGCCGCCGCCACCCGCGCGCCACCTTAATGCGATTGAGGAATGTAATCTAGTGCGATGCGCCGGCTCTTATTGCGTGTCTGCTGCAAGCGGGTCGCGACCGCGTCGCCCCCGCCCGGCTCCCTCGCCCTCACAAGCGCCCTCGCCTGCGCCCACGTCCTCGCCCCTGCCGCCCCGCGCACTACCACTGCTGCGGCCTCCATCGCTTCCGCCCTTCCGCACTGGTCCCGTTCCCATCTCCACGCGAGTGGGTTCGATTCCCCCATTCTTTCGTGTGTGAAACTTGTACCGGGTAACTGACGCTGTTCCTCGCACTGCCACTGCTGCGGCCCCCTTCATCGCCTCCACCCTTTCCGACTAGCTTAGGCGTGGAGATGGCAACGGGACCATAGTCTCCTCATTCTTTCGAGTAGGGAACTTATCCCGGGTATCTGATGATGTTCCTCGCACTGCATTGGCCTTCTTTATCGCCTCCGCCCTTTCGGATTGGTCCCGTTGCCATCTCCCCGGATGAGGAGACCGAGTCTCCTGATTGTTTCGTAAAGGGAACGGGTCCGGGTAGCTGCCGCTGTTCCTCAAACCGCTGCTTCTGCGACCCGATCCATCGCCTGCAAGCTTTCGGACTGGCTCCTTTGCCATCTCCACGCAAGTGGGTTCGATTGCCCCATTCTTTTGTATAGGAAACTTGTCCCGGGTAACTGACGCTGATTATCTGATTATCGCACTGCAACTGCTGCGGCCGCCTTTATCGCCTCCGCCCTTCTGGACTGGTCCAGTTGCTATCTCCACCTTTAAGCCACTCTCTCCTCATTATTTTGTGTAGGGAACTTATCCCAGGTAGCTGTTGATGTTCCTCGCACTGCTACGGTCTCATGTATCGTTTCCGCCCTTTTGGACTCGTCCCGTTGCCATCTCGACGCCGTGCCCTCATTCTGTCAAGTAGGGAACTTGTCCTGGGTAGCTGACGCTGTTCCTCATATGCTACTCCTGCGACCTGATCCATCACCTCCAACGTTTTGGAGGGCTGGCCCCAGTGCCATCTCCACGCGCGTGGGCTTTCATTCATTCGTGTAGCGTACTTGTCCCGGGTAGGTAAAACTGTTCTTCGGACTGCCTCTGATTCTCTCTCATCGTCGCCTCTACACTTTCGGACACGCCCCGTTGCTAGCTCCATTTCTCTGGGCCCGATTCCCTTCATTCTTTTGGAGCGGGAATTTCCACAGAGTCGCTGACGCTGTCCTTCGCACTGACACTTCTCCGGCTTCATCTTTCGCCTCCGCTCTTTTGCACTGGTTCCGTTGCCATCTCCACGTCCATGGGCCCGATTGTCCCCAATCTCTGTGTCTTAGCACTTTCTGTCTGGAGAAATCGCTGATGCTGACGCTGCGTTCGCATTGCCCGTGCTACGGCGTCATTCATCACCTCCATCCTGACGTAGTTCCCAGTGTTACTCTCCATGGATGTGACTCCTCGCTCTGCGTCCGCGTCCGCATCGTTCTGCAACGACTCTGACCGGGATTTTCTGGGGTTTGAGTCCCGACGGGGGATTCAGTCGCTGTCTGGAGTAGAACTCTAAGAACCGCTGACCTAATTTCTGGTTTTGCATTTTGTTTTCGATCAGTACCAGACACATGCTGGACACTCAAACGATTCGCACACCGTGTGTGACCTTTCTTCTATCATCAATGCCTTTCCCCCTTCTTTCTTGCTTTCACACTTACATGCTTTACACTTCTACACACTCGGGAGCCCCGCAGGGAGCTAAGAGCTTGTTCCGGCTGTGGCGGTCCCATTCGGGGAAGATAGTTAGAGGGGGAATTCCCCGCTAGCCGGCATGAAGGTCGGTGACGGATCTCACCTTCCAGCGGGGAGTTCAGGCAAACAGGGCAGAATCCATTGGTATGCACTCTGAAGCTTCGGACCCCTCAACTGTCAACGTCATTGCTGAGGCCTCGTTGGCTTTTCACTAATGGACTTTTGTTCTCGCCATTCCCATGCACCCGATCTACATTTTGAATCAGAAACTTGCCACGGATCGTCCTAGTTCCCTTGAAAGAGTCACCGACATTGTTACGGTCTCAGGTTTACTTCCCGCGGCCACAATGCTTCCCGCCGGCCCAGATTTTCGGATCTGGAAATTGTCCTTATGACTGACCTGTTGACTATCTCTGTAAAGTTTTACTTATCCTATTTGGAAACAATCCTTCCGCCATTCGCCTGACATTGACCGGAGAAACCATGGAAAAGTACCGATCAGAGAAGCCGACCGCTGGAATTCAGCTACAGATCTCTACCCAGCTATCTGGTCAGTGTCGAAAATCCTGTCAACGTCAGGAATCGAACCTCAGGACCTCCAGGTGAGAGGCACTGCAGTGACATTAGTTGATGCCCCAAACAACCTTTCCCGGCTTGTGTTTCCCAGCGCCCAAGAGGTGGTCAGCAGGGACAGCCACTGGAGCGGTGGCGCCGCGCCCGGCCTGCAGAGTCCTAGTGTTATTGCCGGCGGTATACTCTAAAGAATTCAAGTTATTTAATAAAAGAGGCCCAAGGCCCAAGAATTTCCTCACCTGCGTGGCCGCTGCGACGCTATAAATTGCCGGAGATAGACTTGCGAGGCCGGCGCTTGTAATCAAGTCGCCACGAGGGGGGGGGGCGGCTACTGGAGGAGGGGGAGCTTCGCGACAGCTAGAGGAAATTTCCAGAAGGTCAGTCTCTCAGGTCAGATGACTCATTTGGAAATTTTGTTCGCTAATTACTATCCTTTTTCTTTTAATTGATAGAATATTTCTTCACCCTCAAAGAAATGAAAGTAAAAGAAAAGAACGAGTGGTGTTACAATAGCACATATTTTCTCGTATTATTGAGAACGGTTATGTAATATTATAATATTGCTTTTTCTGCCTACTAACACACCTGCCTTCACTTGAAAAAATCAATTGAAACCAAGTTGCTGCGGCGCATATATGCAATAATTTCGATAGCAACAGTAGTCATTTCTTACATGTACAAAAGAAACAAATATGAAATCTCCACTGCTACAGTATTTGAAGCACAATAAACACACTACCAAGGATAACTTTACACGAACTTGCTTTAATAACATCTTTATGAGATTTCAATTTTTGAATACCATTTTCAGCAATTAAACCTGTTTAAAGTAAAAGAAGGGGGTTAATTAAACATCGAGAGCTGAAGAGCACCAGATATATGAATACCGCCTTGTGAATGCATAATAATAATGATACAAATCTACCGCCTTTTATCATTCAAATGTTAAATCTGAAACAATAGAAAACTTTGTACAAAATTATTTCTTTATAAAAAATACATCATCACTAATTCAACATTTGAGCATCGTCTCATTGCGTGCGGTGAGAAAAATGAATTCAAATTATGTACCTAAAAGCAGTGTCATTACGTAAAGTTCATGAACCATTCCTTATTCTACGAATTATTCTATCGTAGGTTCTTGTTTGTAATATAACTGAATGTGATATTTTATTGAACATAGAGACATTGTAACATCAAGGTTAAACAAATAAAGCCTGCTTATCATTCCATCTATTTTGTCTAACAATGAAAATTTTTCTAAGATTTTAAAACTGCCGTAACGAAATGCAATTTTTGTACTACGAATTGTCATCTTTTCAAACAAAGAGTGGAAAATTCAAATTTGCCATTTGGAAATATCTCTAAACTATACAGATGTTTAAAAAATATGTATGACCTCTTTTAAATATCTGATTTTTTTAGAATAGATTTCATTAAAAATCTTTTCTAATAAAAATTGTAGTTTAGCAACGTCAATTTTTTGCAATTTTGCAAAGCACAGAGATTTCACCGAAAATGCGACTATCACCATTTCATAAAAAAATTGGAACTCTTTAAAAAAAATATTTAAAAATTGCCTATATTCATGCAAAATTCCGCGAAAACAACTCGTACTTTTCGAAAATTATACATTACCTAATTTAATGTTTTTGTTGAACATATTTCTTTGAGAAAAAACTATCTATGTTGAATATTGTCTTAGTAGGAAGAGTTCCAAAAATGTTTAACTTTCCCAATCTTGGATAACTTAGAGAGTTCAATGAAAATGGGAGCAGCACTAAGCTCTAAGCGTCTTTTGCTCTTTCTGTGGCAAACATTTAGCAAAAAAATTGAAGCTACTTATGTGAAAATTTTGAAAATGTTGATGACGTTCATAGAAAGTACTCCCACAAATAAAAAAGTCCGTTTCAAATTCAAGACAGACAAACACACGGACAAACGTTTTCCCGTAAACCAATTTTCTGTGCCAAGAACCTACAAAACGTGGCTTCTGAGTGCACAATTGCTATATTAAGTAACATACACTTCCCACTTAAACTCGTGGTATCTAAGTAATTCCTAGACATTTTAGGATCCCCTGGGTTCCTTAAATTCCCCACGGGACCAAGACGTTCCTTTTCTGCATTTACTACCAGCAATGCTAAATTTCTCCATCAAAATTTACAAATTTTGTGTAGAGCTTAATAGAGCTTCTGAGAGCAATTAACGAGATAGTAGATCGCCTGGGGCGTGATCCCCAAAGACTTGAGGACACTGACTTTGGATCTTGGCATAGCCCCTGAGGTTCCAACCACCACTGACAGGATTCTGGCGTTGGGGACTCCATGAAGTTAGGCTGCCAGGGGAATGACTGATTGGTATTTTACGACCTTTTCCTATCCTGCTTTTAGAAGGCTAGACCCATCCTCTTGGCGCACTGTCACATCGACCACGTGGACCCCTTCCCGGCTTTTTATTACCAGGTCAGGTTTGAGTCTAGCCCCTTTGGCAACAGAGAAAGTGGCTTACGTGGACACCACAGTGTCCGATTTCCGGAGCATCTTCGTGTTAGAGGAAGTAATTTACTGCACAGTCAAACATGACAACCACTTTTGTTCTATAAGGACCCCAGAATACGCGTTTTCCTGTCAAAAAATGACCATTCTCCCCTGCACTATTACAATATTTTCGTGTATTTCTATAATTCGTAAGCAGTAAGCGAGAAAGTAAAACTACTTTAAAAATATTTCATGCGATCAGTATGATTAACACTTAACAGGCTTCTAATTTTGAATTATAAAAAAAACTACTTAAAACATTTCTTAGTCTTAGACATTTTTAAAAAATCGTTAAACGTTTGTAGACATTTTCTGTACATTTTCTTTAAATTTTTTATTCTGCTCATTCAGAAGAATAAATGTGACTAAGCGATCTCTCCTGGAGGGCGGAGAACGAGCCTGTGACCCGAGTCACGGCAGCGTTGAGCGCGAATGGCTGGCGATGGCGACGCCGGTGTCGGTGCGCGGGCGAGCGGGGCGGGCACGTCCACAGGGGCGCCTCGGGGCGGGCGGGCGGCGAGTGATGGATGGACGGGGCGGTGCGCTACCGTTCCCCTCGCCCCCCCTCTCCGCCCCCACCGCCCCGCACGTCCCGCACGCCCTCACGCTGGAGCTCGGTTAATTAATGACGAAGCTCCCGTCCCGGGTGATGAATGGTTGTTTGATTGTTTGTTAACATCCGCACCGCGTAATTGGAATTATTGGGTGATCAGTGAATCTGCGAATGAATGAGCGTCGGAAGCGCGAGGCGACAAGGGGTGGGGGGCGGGGGGCGAGGGGCGGGTCGGAGGCTATCGGATGCGGAGGGGGAGGATGCCCTGTGGAGTGCCACGCGTTTTCGGGGGAGGAGAGTGGGGAGGTGGGAGGTCAGGCGGGCGGGGCGGAGCGGGGGCGGGGCAGCGCGAGGCGAGGTAAGGGGGGGCGGAGGGGTGGGTAAGAGGCGGGGATGAGGCGGGGAAGAGGCGGAGCAAGGTGGGGCCGGGCCAGGCCGGGGAGGGACGGGGCGGGATGCGACGGGACGGGGCGGAGCGGGACGGAACGGGACTGGGCGGGGGTGGGGTGGGATGGAGCGGGGCGGGGCGGGACGAAACGGGACTGGGCAGGGCGGGGCGGGGACGGATCAGGGTGCGGAGGGGCGGGGGGCCGGGGATGGGTCGGAGTCTATCGGATGTGGAGGAGGAGGGCGCCCTGTGGAGTGCCACGCGTTTTCGGGAGAGAGAGAGGGAGGGGTGGGGTGGCGCGACGGCCATCTAGACGCTAGAGCGTTAATAATTGCTAATGAATCGCTCGGTGATCAAACGCGCCGCCAGCCCGTCGCCACGCATGCGCCGTTTAAGGAAGCGAAGCGAACACTGTCGGATGCAAGAGCATACACGCTCGCTTGTTTGTTGGATTTGAGGGAGTCACTGTTGTCCCATTCGTAAGGCACAGACAACCGATATTGTTATAGAATAATTACAAAAATCGCCCAGATGCTTTTGCTAATGGAAAGTCAATAACGAAACGTCTAAATGGCTGTAAAGTCGGAAACCTCCAAAAAGTTTCCATTTTTCTCTTCTTGAACTGAAGTTTCCGTTCCGTCGTCTTTTTTATCTTCGTGTTTGTTAATGTACCGAGTTTTATTCATTTTCAGTGTTTTCAGAATGATTTTTAATAAAATTATAATGTAAGCATATCAATTGCTTTCTTCTGGTCATTAATTTAACGGATGATGTACAGGCAAACCCTCATTTTTGTAATAATTGTAATAAACTAGATCTAAATACTAAGAGCGATTAGTCATGATCCTGTTAAATAAAGAGAATAAATGTAATTGACAGTCCTTAAAAGTTATGTAATGTTTATTCAGCTCTAGACATATTATGGACCAATTGTTCAATAGCTCCCTGTATATAATTGTTTACAATTATTTTTCAATCGTTGAATGGCGAATATGGAAGCTCCGAGAGAGAACTGATAATCAGTGTAGATTCTTTGCCATCTTTTAATGGGAAACGTGGTTGAATTTGCAATTGGTAAAAAAAAATGCAATGAATATCAGTGTGAGACAGTTGATCTAATTTCATGACTGGAATGCAAGGCTTTGAAAGAGAACATCGGTAGGCGGAAGAGATGGTGGGACGAATTGAAACTTCTCTTCAGCAATTAATGGATCACTTGTTCAAATAAAAGAATGATAATAATAATAATAATAATAATAATAATAATAATAATAATAAACCCCGTGTGGTGACCGGGGGTTTTAGTAGAATAGCACCACGGAATCTCCCCCTGTCGTAAGAGGCGACTAACCGGAGCAGCTGTCCGCTGTCCCTTACCTGTGAAAGTTATCCGTCTCTCATTATCCCTCCTGCCCCTATCCTAAATTGTCCTCTCAAGTCGTTTCCTTTCCTCATACACCCCCCCCAAGACCTCCCCCTATTCCCCATAATACTCCCTTTTCCCCTCCCCCTCTTTCTGCAAGTCTTCTTAAGTCCAACCCTACGTGTTAGCAAGAACAACTGTGCCACGTGGAAGATGAGCAATTGTCACCGACTCCAAAGGTGCTAGGGGCAATGGCAATCACCCATTCTGAAATGGAGAGACGTTTAAGAAGTCGTAAGGCCTCGGAAAAAGAGCCGCTGCCCGGGGAGCGCCGGGCACGTCTGGAGCCGGTGCCGGCCGTGACAGCATGCGAGCCACCGGTGGTAGGATGCTGAACAGGCGGGCGCCTACCGGGTCACCCGAACAAACTACAGCCGAATCCCAAAGAAGCAACCCGCAATCTGTGGCTTCACCTGCCGACAGTGTTTTGCTCGAGCAGCTGCTCGCAACCACCAAAGCAGGGAAAGTGAGGCAACGTATGAAGTGGACGAGTAACTTAAATGAGTATATAATGCGCGTCTACTACAGAGCCACACGTTTAGAAACAGAAATGACTGGATACAGACAATCTCTGCATGCTGAATTTAGAGAGAAGTTTCCCCATATTGGCGTCACAGAACAAAGGCTTGTAGATCAGAAAAGAGCTATACTTACAAACAATCTAATCCCAAAAGTAAGGTTGGAAAAAATTAAACAGGAAGTAGCAGAAGAAATTTCTTCCTCCAACAATGGGTGTCCCTTGACACAAACTATCGCAGATTCACACGTAGTTCCAAATTCAACCCAATTAGATGAAGCAGATCAGGATCCATCAACAGCAGGTGCCAAGGAAGATAACCTGTCAGACATAATTGATATATACCAGGAACTTTTTCTCAAGTACTCAGGATTAGATCCAACACTTCGCCCCAGAATTCCTAAACTCAACATCAATAGAAAGGACAGGCTCACCCAAATTATCCAATATATAAATGAACATGTCTTGCCTTTCCAGATCAAAGAAGAAGACACTTTAACAGACATACATGCTATAGTTTACTGTGCAGCTGCTACCGTAGCTGTAAAAGCTGGTTTCAAATTAAAGGATCAGTCAGAAAGTCAGAAAAGGCCTTCAAACAAGAATTATACTAAACCGCCATGGCAGCAAAGACTCGAAAATCAAATCCAATATCTTAGACGAGAAATAGGCAGAGTAACGCAATATTTGAATCAACCAAACAACAAGAAATTAGCCAAGAAAATTAAGAAAACACTTGCAAAGATCAGAAAACACGGTAATCAGGAGCATGAATTAAGAAAACACAAGGACCAGGGTGATAAAATTGTTGATCCAAATTTAATAGCTGAACATTTAGATGAACTAAAACAGAAGCTTGCAGCTAAATCACGAAGACTTAGACGATACAAAGAAACAACAGAACGTAAACTACAAAATTCAATGTTTCGTCAGAATGAAAAAGTGTTCTATCAACAACTCAGACCAAATTGCAATTTCCAACGAGAGAACAACGGAGCACCAGATCAACAAAATTTGGAACAGTACTGGTCAGACATTTGGTCAGAAACTCATCATCACAATAGTGAGGCACATTGGATTAAGGAAGAAATAAATAATGTTCAAACTCTAGAGCCAATGTTATATCAGGAGATCACAGTAAAAGACGTCAGCACTGCAATTGCAAAAACCCACAACTGGAAAGCCCCTGGCCCAGAACACGTTCAAAATTTCTGGTACAAGCAGTTTACATCGCTTCACCATAAGTTGGCCCAGTGCTTCACACAAGTCATTAACAGCCCTGAAGACATGCCTTTATTCTTAACGAAAGGTATTACGTACATGAAACCCAAAAGTAGAGACACACAGAACCCTTCTCAATACCGTCCAATCACCTGCCTCCCCACAATGTACAAAATCTTGACGTCATGCATTACAAGTAAAATCCAAGATTATATTGAGGACAGAGAAATAATGACAGAACAACAGAAAGGTTGCAGACGACTACATAAGGATGTAAAGAACAACTCCTAACAGATATGGTCATTCTCCAGCAAGCACATAAAAACCATAGAAACTTGCACATGGCTTACATTGACTACAAGAAAGCATTCGATAGCGTTCCTCACAGTTGGCTTATTGAAGTTCTCCGCATATACAAAATTAATGAAACCATCATTAACTTTCTGGAGCAGATCATGACTCATTGGAGAACAACATTGTCCTTAAGGCAGCAAGACTTCACAATCACAACAAAAGACATCAGAATTAAGCGAGGCATCTTCCAAGGGGACTCCTTAAGCCCATTGTTGTTCTGTCTGGCTCTAAACCCCCTGTCAACACAACTTAATAGTACTCACTATGGATTCAAAATTCGTAAAAATAAGAAAACCATCCATACCATATCACATCTAATGTACATGGATGACATCAAACTTTACAGTTCGACAGACAGACAGCTTCAATATCTCCTTGAAATAACTCGAACATTTTCGGAAGACATCCATATGAGTTTTGGCATTGACAAATGTAAGACACTTCACGTAGATAAAACAGGAAAGTTACAGAAGATAGACAATAGCCTCAGTGATCAAATGACAATACAGGCAATGAATGATGAAGAAATGTACAAGTATTTAGGATTCGATCAGGCAGCAATCACAGACAACAAGGCAATCAACAATCACTGACAAAACTGTACAAATCGAGAATCACGGCACTCCTGAAAACCAAATTAACAGGCAAGAACATGATAAAAGCAATTAACACATTTGCAGTACCAGTGTATACATACTCATTTGGAATAATACCGTGGAGCGACACAGATCTCGAAGATATCCAGAGACTGACTCGCACAATTCTAACAAAATTCAGACATCACCATCCAAATAGCGCAATAGAACGAGTAACACTCCCACGAAATGAGGGAGGACGAGGCCTAATAGATCTAAAGAATCTGTGCCATAAACAGATCCATTCATTAAGGAACTTCTATTATGAGAAACAGGCAACTTCAGAACTACACGCTGCAATAGTTCAAGCAGATACCAAATTAACCCCTCTTGATCTTAACAACAAACAGCTGGACATTTCTTCACAGTTTGCAGATAATAACCACAAAATAGACATGTGGTCAAGAAAGGAACTCCATGGACGCCATGCAAATGATCTCAAGCAACCTCATGTAGACAAAAAAGCCTCAAACGCTTGGCTAAAATATGGTGATCTATTTGGCGAAACAGAAGGGTTCATGGTTGCCATACAGGATCAAGTGATCAACACTAAAAGTTACAGAAAACATATCCTCAAACAAGCGATAGATGACAAATGTAGAAAATGTCATACAACGGTTGAGAGCATACAGCACATCACATCAGGATGTAAATTAATGGCCCATACGGATTACACCTATAGGCACAATCAAGTTGCAAATATTATCCACCAGAAACTGGCGGCGAAATCCAAACTACAAGAAACAACCTGTCCATATTACAAATATGTTCCCGATTCTGTACTTGAAAGTTCAAACTATAAGTTGTACTATGACAGAGAAATTATTACAGATAAAACCATTCATCACAACAGACCTGACATAACCTTCGTAGACAAACGGCAAAAGATTGGCTACCTGATTGACATCACTATTCCACAAACAGCAAATCTTCAAACAGCACACGCAGAAAAAATAACGAAGTACACAGAACTAGCAGCAGAAGTCAAGGCACTATGGCATCTTCAAAAAGTCCATATCATTCCTCTGGTCATTTCGTGCACAGGAGTTGTACCAAATAACATCCATAAAAATCTGGAACTTATTCAAATACCAAAATATACTTTCAAAATGATGCAAAAGTCAATAATCTTAAACACATGTAGGATTGTGCGAAAATTCCTAAATTACGATGAAACATGAATTGGCCTGTGTCTTGGTTACTAACCCGACACAAAGTCAAATATATATCCGGCGAATACCGAGAAAAACAATGTTGTATAATAATAATAATAATAATAATAATAATAATAATAATAATAATAATAATAATAATAATGTGTTCGGAAGATGAACATCGAATAGAATTCATTTAAGTAAACCTGGCCATGTGTGGAGTGCGTGTGTTACAGGGGTAATATCAGTGGTCCACTTAAAGGAGCCCAGCGACAGCACTTCTCTTGATATTGCAACCCACTACCTGCGTGGCTCTGAAGCGTAGACAGCCGAGAGAAACCTGCTTCTGACACAGTGTCATTGATGTCCCAATGGATATGCGCCCAGGTGCCCGTATCCGTAGCCCCTAGTGGATTTGCAGTCAACCACGGCAACCCGTCGATAGTCACTGTTATGCGACTACCTACTACTCTACCCATTACTGTTCCCACCTATACCACATCCCACTAATTTAGATGCATCGTCATTAACGCATTCTACAGCGTTGAGATCGTTGATGTCTCCCTCCTTTCTCCATGAAACTAGGTACATCTCACAAGCTTCTACACTAAGCGCCAAGAACTCCCCTGTTACCCATGACTCTGATATTACCTTTATCGTATCTCATCGATGGCTTGATGCACATATATTGTATGTCCAAAATTCCTAGTTTCGAGAAAATCAAACTTGAAAGTTTGTGAGGGTGCAATTACTTCTGGAGCGACATTTACTTCTTTCTGGTACTTACAATATTGCCACTATAGGTAGGTACGAAGAGAGTAGAACGAGAAGTCACCAAAAATGATATGAACTCAAAAATGACCATGGACATACAGGGTTTGAGCACAAAGCCATCAATATGGTATCATTTCGCCGGGAACTAGCATTAGGTTCCATTTTTACACATTTCTTATCTAATCGTTTGACGAATATAGCAAAGATAATGTGGAAAGGAACAGCGAGAACAACTTTTCACTATCTCATCCATTCAACAAATTTCCAAACAAGTGTTCAAGTACATAAAAACAATACATAAACCTCGTACTCTTTCTGAAATGACTTATGTCATCAGAGCAAATATTTAAATTCGAATTCTCCTTCACCTTCCTACACGACGATATCGTTCGTCCGCTAATCAATATCCTCGTCTTATCTACAACTAGTACTAGAACTTCCCCCTCCCCCCACACACCAGTGCTTTGCATCACACACACACACCCCAGTGCTGTCGCCAGCACCCGCGTCGCAAGCAGGTGCGCGTTCAGCACTCGCTCGCCACTTCCCCGTCGCGTCCCACGTCGAAAGCAGCCCTGTGCGCGCGGCGCGGCGCGGCGCGGCGCGGCGAGTGAGGCCCCGCTGTGCGGGACACGTGGGGCGGCGGGCGGCGCGCAGTCGACCGCACAGTTCATCATAAGAAAGGCCCCGGGCGTCCTTTGAAGTGCTCCTGCTCCACCGCGGCCGCCGCCGCCTCCAGGCAGGGGAAGACCCGCGACGACGACGGCAGCGGCGGCGGCGGGGTTGGCGGGGTCGGCGGCGGCGTGGTTGGCGGAGGCGGGGACGGAGGTGAAGGCGGAGGCGGTGGCAGTGGCGGCGGCGGAGACAGCGGCGGGGGCGGGCGGGGGGGGCGGCGGCGGGGCCGGCGGGGGGCGGCGGAGGCGGCGGGGGGCAGCCGCGGCGGCGGGGGCGGCGGGGGGCGGCGGCGGCGGGGGGCGGCGGCGGCGGGGGCGGCGAGGGCGGTAGTGAGAGCGGCGGCGGAGGCGGTAGTGGGGGTGGCGGCGGGGGCGGCGGCGGGGGCGGTAGCGGGGGCGGCGGCGGGGTCGCGGCGGGGGCGGCGGCGGGGGGCGGCGGCGGGGGCGGCCGGCGGGGGCGGCGGCGGGGGCGGCGGCGGGGGGCGGCGGCGGGGGCGGCGGCGGGGGCAGCGGCGAGTGGCGGCGGTGGCCGCAGATTGGCCGGAGGGCCGCCCCGACCTCTTCCGCCGGCGCCTTCGTCCGCGCCCGCCTTGCCCCCACGCCCCGCATCTTCGCCGCGCTAAGCTCCGGTTAATTTGTGCGCCTCTCGCGCCCGCAATCTGCTCCCAGGGTTCACCGCCCAGGTTGTCGATCCTGGCCGGCTTAGATGGTTCAGGGCGTCAGTTGATGTCACTGTAGTGCCTCTGGTCGGGAGGTTCCAGAAGTTTCCAATCCCGACGCTGGCAGGATTTTCGATACTAGCTACATAGCTAGGTCGAATATTTAGCCGCTGTGTGGCGAAGCATTCTAGCGGACGGCTGCTATAGTCGGTAGATTTTCGTGGTTTCTCCGATCAATACCAGGCGAATACCGGAGCAGTACCCCAAAAACGGCCACGGATCGGGAAGAGATCTTGTCTGCCGCTTCGTTGTCCCATGCTCTCCCCTTCTCTTACACATCCACACAGACGCACTACACTATCACATATGCCCAGGTGACACTGATGAGTCGGAAGCTTCTCCCTGCTGGGGGTGCCCCGCCTAGTGGGTGATACATGGTTGGGGAAAAATCCAAGCCGACTGGTAGATCAGTGCCGGATCTCGCCATCTAGCGGAGGAAGATCACCATCATCTCTCGTGATAAAAACTACATTTACACTTACGCCCTAAACAGGTCCTTAGTTGCATGTTAATAAATGTCTGGGAACACATTTATTAAACTCTAAATAAATTATACTGCCATTCCATTGTGATCCACATTTTGTCGCCACGAAGCTGTGCGCACGTTGCAATACCTGACCCAGTGCGTAACGTCACGTTTTGCTCACCTGTGCTTTACGGGAATGCAATATTTACTTGACGTGTACAGTGAATATGCAACGGAAAAAGTAGCATGAAATACATAGAAGGTAACTTGCAACATAAAACATGAAACGGGTTAGTTATTTTATCCCCTAATTTACTGGGGGAGGTACTTTGAGATTGATTGATCTGTCTACTACTGCCATGGACTCAAAATCTTGGGAATTTTTTAGTTGAAATCCTACAGACTCCCAACGTTTGCATCAAATTTCGACTTCCATATTTGCTATCAGACAGGCCACAACAATGGCCTCAGCATTATTCTCCTTCACTTCAGGCATTCCCAGACTGAATGAGTATGGCATCCAATTAGGGCGGAGGTTTTTGGGATTTAATCTTGCCGTGCATTCATTCAGGGTTCTTTGTACATGGCGCAAGTGCAATACGGGCAATGTGTATTTTACACTCTACAAAAATCGACACGTTATTCGGGATCGAAATCGCACTCCGGAGATTCAGAGTCCCTATTCTCATCTCTCCCCCTCACCGAGTTGCGCTAAATGCTCTGTTACTTCTTGCTATCATTTCACCTGAAGGAACATTATAATGAAAAGCATTATTTGAGTGATGCACTCCTTTTATCGAAGATTTTCCTTTGAAACCAATCATTTCACCAACTATTATCCAATTCAATTTATCAGGTGTTGATAATTATTCAACACAATTTTCCTTTCTCGAACCCTCACACTATAATCTCATCCTAAATAAATTATATTTGTGTCACGGCTCCTACCGTCTCAGTCTTCACCATCACCTCCGCCGCTCCCTCTTCCCGCTCCCGCTCCAGCCGCGCCCCATCTGCTCTCTAAGACGTCTCCTTCGCCTCGCAACCTCATACGCGTCAGCGGCGGCGGCGGCTCAAAGGAGCCGGCGCCTAATTCATTTTTGATCTCCGCCCGCCTCCGCTCGTGTGTCGCGGCGTCGGCGGCGTCGGCGTCGCGGGGACGTCGCCGGGGCGTCCTTGCGACCGCGGGGCGCCCGCCTCCGGAACATTCGAGCAGATTTGGTTCTCTTTCTGTTTGGGAAAGAGATTTCGCCGCAGAAGTTTCCGGTCAATGTTGACCGAGCTCTTCCGTCTGCTGGTGGCGGGCGGACCCGTCGCCGCTGCCCCTCCGCGCCGCCCCCGCACCGCCCCCCGCGCCGCTCCGCGCGCCGCCCCCGCGGGTCTCTTCACTGGCTACTTTCGTCGTCTTGGTGGGCATCTTGGCGTTTCTTCCCATTGTACACGCTTACTTTCTTCATGCGGTATGTCTATTGTTCATCACATTTTTAGCTGGGTAGCAATATTTTATGAACTTTTCTTAATATTTGTACCTTCTTCCGCAATTTTCCTTACCATTCTTTCCCCGCCGCCTTCACCGCAGGTCTCTTTTCCGGCTCCTTTCGTCGTCTTGATAGGCATCTTGGTTTTTCTTTGCGTTATCGACGCTCGCTTTGTTCGGGATATTCTTGGCGATATTATTCATCAGTTTCTTATAATTGGATACTTCTAGTCATTTCACATTAGTGTTTCCAATTTGTCAAAATCACATTTCTTTCCGATGTTACCATTTGTTGCCTCGTTTCTATTGCGATTTTTTAACTCTTCTTAATATTTGTACTGTTTACTGGCTTTGTTAACAGTAAATATTCGTTAAAAAATATCCGGTTGAAGCAAGAAATTTGCCACACCATTTTCACCCAAGACATACGAAACGACCTTTTGGAAATACTCCTTGCATGGACTGTACAGAGGGCCATGTATATAGGTAGAACCGAAAAAAGGATGAAAGAGGATGTAGAACGAAACAAAAAAAAACAGGATGAAGAATTCCTAACATCTTAGCCCTAAACTTGTCCATACCAGTACAGTACTCTAAGTATAAGGGTATACACAGTTTTGTGCTTTTTCCTTAATGATCATTACCTGTTCCTACACCTGGCGCTATTCCTTGTGCCACCGCCTCTACTCTCATCACCCTCTCTTCACTGGGTACTTTGGTCTTCTTGATTGGTATCCTCTTTTCAATTCTCTGTGATTGACTATTTTGGCATAGTCTTTGTTATTTATACCTTCGTACCTTTCCACAACATCGTTTTTGTTCTTGCAAATTTCTTTGATATGTCTTCCATGGTCACTTGGTTATTTACACTTAGTTACACGTCGACCAGAAAGTTCATTTTATTTTCAACATTATTGTTTTCGTTTTCTTGGCAATTCCAGTCAGCTTGATTATGGCCGTTTGATCACCACATTCAAAATAACCTTTTGCACATTGTCAGCGTCACTGAGCCAATCCTAATTTATCATATTTTCCATTCAATTGTTCTTTATGTTGAGTATTTTTTTCGCGTTCTGGAAAAATGCCTGCTCATCGTGCCTTTGTGTATCCGATACCGACGCTAGTTAAACTTTGTACCCTAACACTTCAAAGAGAACGTTCACTTCCAAGAGAACAACCCTAAATTTGCTTGTGTTCACATTTATTTGTTCCACAACAAATTCTCCAGGTATTTGCTCTTTTACATCCCACAAACTCCCAAATACGTCCGTGTTCGCCTGGCACGCGTAGTTGCCTACATTTCCGTTAGAGTTTTCTATTCGCCTCTCTTTCTGAAATTTTTTTCCGCCTCGCCACTTCGATATCTCTGGTCGGCCCAGTCGTTTCTTTACCAGATCATCTTCCGGCTGGTAGTCGCCACCTCTACAGGGCCAGATACCCGATTTCCACTTCTTTCCACTTTTCTGCATCTTCAGCGTGCTGTAGACCCACAGAGCGTCCTTCAGTACCCAGTGGTGACCCTCTTAATATGGCCTTCATAGAGAAATATCTGATGAGAAAACTAGACTTCATTCACGGAATCAGGGAGAAAGATTTCTTTAGAAAACTAGATTCTGGATTCTGTGCGTTAAAGGCGGAACATAATTTCTATGTTAATACAACAACACTTTACATTATAGAAATATTTATGCTTCAAATATTGCGCTAAAATTGTTGTGGACCTTGTTTTGATTAATTGAAATTCTTACAAACATGATTAGAAAAGTGTAAAAGTGCAATCTAATGCTAGTTCACGGTGAACTGATACCATATCGATGGATTAGTGCACAGACACTCATGGTCATTTTTGGGTTCATATCGTTTTTGAAGACTTCTCGTTCGTATCTACCTACGGTGCGAATATTGTATGTCCTTACAGGATTATGTTTTTAATTGCAATACAAAATTTATAAAAACATGTGTCAAGGAAATACAATATATTACGCAGTTAGTATGTTCTTTTGTAAAGAGTAACACAGTTTAGTTATTGAAAATAAATTGATGTTTTAGAAATCATGCAGGATCTATGAACAAAAGTAAGTTTCTTTTGCTATTTAGTTTTGATATTTTTCTACTTTGAAAGAAAATAATAATCAACAATATACATCATAATTAATAATAATGAATCACTTATGTCCCTTCCTATAATCGTAAATTTCAATATCTCTTTCTGTCGGTTCAAAATCCGATAATTTTTGGCGTAAATGTGATATCATTATTTCCTCCCACACTATTTCTTTTCGTGTATTTTTGAAGAATAAAAATAAATATAGCACTACAAAGCACCTGAACAGTTTCAAATTACTTGCCATTATCTGAAATGAAATTCCATAATTTATAAACCAAAAAATATTGAAAATTGACCATATTTTTAATAGTTAATCTATTTTTGTCGAGACAAGAACCTCAGTACCGCGCGATCCCACAGCTTTACTGCTCGTGGGCAGTCACGTGGGCTTGCGGGCTGAACATCGGGGAGGGGGAGGGAGCAGCAGCGAGGCCCTAGTCGAATTTCGGTCCGCGAGTCGCGCGCCCCCGAGGAGCCGGGGGGCGGGACGGGAGCGGCGGCGGGGCTTCCGGGCTGCCCCCGGGCGGCGGCGGTGGGGGCGGAAGTCACCGGGCGCGCGGCCGCCCGGCCGCCCGGCCGCCGTCCCCCGCCCCAATTTGATTAGCCGTGTTTTCTCAGCGCCGGAGAAGCCCTAACATGATTCGGCGAGCGCCCGACCACTCCAAGGCCGGCTGGCGGGCGGGCAGCGGGGGCGAGAGGTCACTCCGCCGCAGAGCGCTCCGGGCCCCCCGCCCACGCTCCCCTGAGCGGCCGCCGCCGCCGCCGCCGCCGCCGCCGCCGCCACTTCGTTCGCCAGACCCTCTGTTACATTTCTTGCCCGTATTACCTCCGGCGGCGGCGGCGGCGGCCGTCCCCTTTGCGCGCGCGGCGGGCTTCGCCTCAGCCACCGCCTCAGCCCCAGCTCCAACCACCGCCAGAGCGTTCCGTCTCAGCGCCAACCACCGCCTCAGCCTCAACCACCGCCTCAGCCTCAACCACCGCCTCAGCCTCAACCGCCGCCTCAGCCTCAACCGCCGCCTCAGCCTCAACCATCGCCTCAGCCTCAACCACCGCCTCAGCCTCAACCACCGCCTCAGCCTCAACCACCGCCTCAGCCTCAACCACCGCCTCAGCCTCAACCGCCGCCTCAGCCTCAACCGCCGCCTCAGCCTCAACCGCCGCCTCAGCCCCAACCGCCGCCTCAGCCTCAACCGCCGCCTCAGCCTCAACCACCGCCTCAGCCTCAACCACCGCGTCAGCCTCAACCACCGCCTCAGCCTCAACCACCGCCTCAGCCTCAACCACCGCCTCAGCCTCAACCACCGCCTCAGCCTCAACCACCGCCTCAGCCTCAACCACCGCCTCAGCCTCAACCACCGCCTCAGCCTCAACCACCACCTCAGCCTCAACCACCGCCTCAGCCTCAACCACCGCCTCAGCCTCAACCACCGCCTCAGCCCCAACCGCCGCCTCAGCCTCAACCACCGCCTCAGCCCCAACCACCGCCTCAGCCCCAACCGCTGCCTCAGCCTCAACCACCACCCCAACCACCGTGCGCAGGCGGATGGGCTGAGCCATACGAGGGCCCGAGAAACTGCTACTCGCCAGCGGTGTCGAATGTCATGGGCTGTTGCTTTTCGGCATTTTCAATGCTAATTTCCATGAGCGTCACCGGCATCTAATATGTGAATGAGGAGACAAAGGAAAAAGAGCCAAGGCCATTATATTTTATTGATTCAACGAAGTGCAGCTGGGCAGTTTTGTCGCAGTTGTTCGCGAATTTAATCATATACTGTGACCAAAGAAAGAAGCAGAAAACGGAGGCGATGGTGAAGATGGTAAAAGAAGAAATGATTGGAAACAATGAGTTTACGCTGTTCTGCTTCTTTATACAAGAAAATGAAGGGTCACGGGATATGCCTACATCTAAACGCCACTTCCAGAACATCAGTAGAGTGGACATGTGCCATTCACTTTAATCCAAGATTATTGCAATTTTTGATCTGAAAGCAAAATGAAAAACGACAACACAAAAAAGGTTCTTCGTTTTCTCAGAATTGAAGGAGGAATGAAAGAAAAATCGACCCTATTGTTTAAAATAGACTTTGGGAAATAAGATAACATTCCCAGAATATATATAATGACTAATCCTTTCCAAATAACTGGATTATATCTCTTGTAATTTGTCCCTACGAACTCATACGCTTATTGCGAAAGTAGCCGCTTAAAAAGAGTTGAAAGTCACGGCAATGCATCAGGGGAAAAACTTGCTCATCATAACCGTACCGTTTTACCTTTGACCATCATATCACACACGACTTCTCTCTCATTTAATACAGTACGATGAATCAGACATTTTAATGTAAGCATCGTGAGTTCCAAACCTCTACGTAACATAACTACACCATAGGCATTTTCGTGGTCAGTAATAGAACGCGTGAGAAATAAGCAAATCTAAAGTCGGTTTATCTCATGACGCATTGAAAAATACTTCGCATACCTGTCAAGCACCTGTGCAGAATGTGCTATATACCAATTGCAATCAATGTTTAAAATTGCTTATATGTAGTTTCGTCGGAACATTTCCCATCGTACGTTAATTGGAAAAGGTGATTTTCTATGATGTAAGCCCTAGAAATACGTATCATTTATTTTGAGAAATCCTTATTAATGCAATCAGAACGCAAAAAATTCACTCGAAATAAATGTGATGCTTTGCTAATAATCATATCCGCAAGTGTTTGCCTCTACAGTTCCACTTTTATTTAAAATAAATAAAAGACTGGGCAGACATTTTAATGCCGACATCAAGGCTTCAGAAGCCGATAGTCACCGTGCTGGACCCCAGCGGGGAGGACACTTTTCCAGAATAACGTTTCCCGTGGCTGCAGACAAGTTATTAAAACGTCACCGCGCGCCGGCCCGCGTGATGAGCGTTGGCGACAGCCACTCCGGGCGCTGCCGCTGTTTTTCGCGCGGTTTAAGCGGGGGCGGCCGCGTTGATTGCTGCCATCTGCGATGCGTAATGTTATTCATAAGTTTGTTATAGACTGTAACGATGTCATTTAATTCGGAAGCAAATCGCGTTTGCGATCGTCCGCCGCACTCGCCTCCACTTCCGCCCCGCACGCTGTGCATCAACCCCCCTCCTCCCTAGGGTGTGCCACCGACGCCCTCCCCAACCACGGAATGGAGCTCATCGGCGATTCCAGCTATCGGTTTGTTCATTATTGCTTCGAAAATAAATTGTGGGTTATACTACTATATTTTATTCACCTCTGCCCGTAATTGTTCGTAATGCTGTACTGTCATATTGATATAACCACTGCCTGATTTATAACATTTTAGATTCGGGAACGTCCACTAAATTTTTCTTTTAATTTAAGAGAAATAGTTACATATCTTTAAATTAATTTAATGATTATTTCTGGGAAAAGCCGTTCCGACGTGTTCCACCAGAAATCAAGCGCTGGATATAACCAATCAAAATAACAGAAACCCACTCTAAATGGACGGTGTGTTTAAGAATTTTATCAGTTCATCATCCGTTTAGAATAAAAGAAACAAACGATTTGTAGCTAAAGCTGGCGAAGTAGTACTATTTCAAGAAAATAAAAGTATTTATATAACTTTTTCTAATGAGAAGGCAACATCTCAAAAAGGATTGAATGACTAGGTATCACAAATAGCGAGACATCACAAATAACATCACGTATACAACAGATCACAAATTACTGATATTTGCTGTGTATCGACCTAACGACGCTAATAAGTATAAAATACGATGACATATTTTACGTTTATAACACATTACTTTAGTAAGTCTTCCACACACTTAGGGTTAATTCAGATAGCTATTATTTTCTTTCGCAATGACGTTTTATTGCCCTATAGAGTAAAATGTCTTAACTCATGTCCACATGGCGTTTCGCTTTTTCGTGTATTATAAATGCATTTTCAAAACGACGTTCTGTGAAGGTAGTTCTTAATATAATAATTTTCAAATAAATTTGACCTAAAAGTACGAACATATCAAATTTCTCATAACAGCCTGTTCAGTGTAAAACAAATTCATTTCTATTTAAGTATTCAAAAATGTAGTAAATATTTTGTAACACATATTGATATGTATTTGATATATTTTTAACAAGTTTGAGACATAGGGACAAAATCCAAAAGAGAATGATTTATACGTCAAATGTTCTCTAGAATGTTAAATTTAATTACTGTAAAATAATTGTAGCATAAACATTTTTTAAACGCGTACATTAAAAGTGTGCTCCCTATTTCACCATTTTCTTAACTTTTTGCGATCGTGTCCACGAAATGGAGGTTAAAAAAGTGCAACGCTATGAGCAATTTCTTAGCCACTTCGGTTAACTTTCTACTCTTTGTGACCATTTTCGCTTCTTCATTGCCACTTTTAGTCCTCATTTCAGCTACCTACAGGTCTTATGTTCGGTTTATACCTCTGGCTTTAAAAAAAGAAGCTGAATGAGTCATTGAGTTAAATGAGAATTTTCATAGTTTATGTTAACAAAAGGGACATTTTTGTTGTGGTAGGCTTGTGTTTTCTGCACATTAGAACACTAATTTGAATGTGTTCCTGAGAATAATGCCCAGTGATTTACAAATACTATTCAGTAAACTACAAAACAGGAGGTATACGGCGGTTCAACCCTCATTAAAAACCGTTCGGATCAGCTTTTACTGCAGGAGCAAGTGATATTCTTTACAGTTGCTGATACATCTTCGATGTAATTGTATCATCTGCTTCTCAAAAGCG
>JAHLJT010004567.1:30212684-30229386 GCA_031308135.1 Acheta domesticus | reverse complement strand
GGACCTCGCGCCACGGTCGGCGGCGGCGGCGGGGGCGGTGGGGGCGGCGGCCCGGGCGCGGTGGGGCACCCGTTGGCTGCCATTTACATAATGGCTTTACACCGGCAGCCGGAGACCAAATCACGTTGAAAGCGCGCGCTGCCGGCCGCGGTTAGGTCGGCACCGGGCGTGCAGGTGGCCGACGCGTAAAGGGATTAGCTCTCCCGCACTGCCTGCTCCCGCCCCCGCCCCCGCCCCCGCCACGCCGTGCCTGCCTGCCTGCCGGCCCCGGGCGCGCCGCACGCGCCGCAGAGGCCCTCGTTTATTTGACAACGCCGCCACCGCCGCCGCTGCCGCCGCAGCAACGCCGCCCCCGCGAAGCCGCCGTTCCCGCTAGACGCCCACTGCCGCCGGAAATTCGAAGGTTGAAGCGGCTTCGTCACTGAAGTGCGCGAAAATAGGGAAGAGCGCGGAGTTGGCGGGAAGGCTGGCAGGACGCGGGGGGAGGCGGAGAGCAGAGGGGGACGTGGCCGGTGGGAGGGGTCGGAAGGGGGTGCCGCGAGGGGAGTTGGCGCGATGCACAACCCCAGCGCTGGGACGGACGCCGCCGGCGACGGATGATGGTTTGAGCGAGCCGGCTTCGCTCGCTGTAGCGCGTTCACGAGCCCACAATCCGTTGCTCCGCCTCTACTCTTCACTTTCGAGCCGTTTAGAAGCACGAGAAACCGCGCCTTGGATGTGTGGGCTTTGCGTAGTTAGTGGAGTACTGGAGCACGTAGCGGTCAGTTACAATGATCTGAAAAGTTTTGATTTCTCTTGAAGGGGTGAAAGGGATATTGTCGTTTTTGAAACATAAAATAGAAAATATACGAAAACTTCTAATGGAGAATTGTCAGCCATAAAGAGATTATTTTCTTAGAGGAATGTATGAAATATTAAATTTATATTCCTTCATTCGATAAATCCCAAAGGAAGCGGAAGATGAATATTTCAGATTATATAACTCAAAATTAAACATTTGAACATATGTATATTTGAGAGAGATAATAAATATCCTTCAAAATAGACATAACATCAATAATTAATTAAAATAGTTTAAGACTTCCATTTACATTTATTTTATCAATTAACAACAAATGTGTGCGCGTTTTAAATTGTTTCATTGGAGTAATAGTAATCTTTTTAAAATAATTTTAAAAAAATACCTGATGTTGGACACCCTTGCCAAACTTGTAACAGCATCTCTGTGTTGCGGGTTGCATAGCATTTTTTTTACTTGATGCAGATACTCGAGTAAACAAAACAGTAATACGTGGGGGGGGGACCTTCTAATTAGTCCGTTTTAAGAGCACACATATTCACGACGGAAAATGTTAGACAGCAATACTGATACACCTTCACTTTCAGGCAAAATTTTGTTAGAAATATTCTCTCATTGATTTGTATTTCATTATTTCGGAATAATATCGAGTTCCACATGATGACAATTTTATATAATAAATCAGAAATAAATAATCATGGAAATTAAATTGCTTACTTGAATTACAGCATGCAAAGGAAACGAGAAACAGTGTCCTCGATATATAAAATTCGAATCGTCACCGCAAACCTCAAGTATGCGCCTACAAACAACCGCAGGCCGAGGGCCAATATGACCAAGCCGGCGGTCGTGGGTGGGGGGTATGCGGGTCGAGCGGGAGGATGAGAGGGGTGGGGCGAATGTACACTGCGGCCGCCCCTCCCCCTCCCCCTCAACCTGCGGCGTCGAGCGGCGCATAGCCCGCGCCGACGCTGAATCGCTGACAGTTCATTAATTACATACTTTTGTTTTCCATAATCATGAACATGTTCCTAACTCAATCGAAAATACAGGCGGGCAATTTTACAAATATATCCGACCTGTAATTCCTGTGGCCGAGGGGCGGGAAGGGTGAGGTGGGGAATAGAGGAGAAGTGTGGGGTCGCGGCGTCACGTGACCCGAACTCGCTACGGTTCTGCATTCTCCTCTCTGCCGCATCGGCGTTCGCCCGCGAGCGGGCTGACACCGGGATAACAACGAATTCCCTTGTTCGACAGGTCATTGCCGGCAATCCTCTCTAGTTCAGCGAAAATGAAAAATTCGCCTTCCGTTTACTGTTCATATCTAGCTTGTGTATGACGCCATAACCTATTGTTCATTTTGAAATATTCGTTACTATTTTGCTACGATGAAAACATGAAATAAATGACAAGTTTACATAAAAAACTAAGAACAATTGGTTTAAATGAAGATAATTCAAAATAAATTTCTCAGATAAATTTCTTAACCATGTAGATATATGATACGGTATGATAATGTTGATAATAAAGATAAATTCTGAGTCTAATCAAAGTTTATTAATCAATCAATGTTATTTAAATTTGTAATAAAAAGTTCATACTGCCATTAATAACGTAATCATTGCTTGTTCCACAAAAATGATCACATACAGCTCACGTTAACGTTCTGCACAACATGTCCAGTGAAGTGAGTTCTTCTAAAGTGCATGTGTGAGTGAACCATCAAACGACACCTTTCTTAAATATTATTCTGTTTATGAAATATGTTATTTTTTGCATTCATCATAATAGCTTCATCATATATATATATATATATATATATATATATATATATATACACACATACATTTTTCCCTTCAAGGTGTGCATTCTATTAAAAGAAGCTCTTTCAATTATACACAGAATACACTTTTTGTATTTTTGAGAGTTTTAGAGGGTCTTTCATGACACCACGAATGGATGAAATTTTAATAGAGTGTATTGTATATAATAAGACAAGATTACATCTTTATAATATCAAACTATTTGATGACGCGATGAAAAATCTTTGTTTCTCTTGCAAGATTTTTGCAGAAGATAAGGTAATTTTGATTGAAAATGCATAATTTATTCTACCAGCTTTTTCTAAAAAAATCTAGATTTATAATTTTTCCTCAGAGCAGCGAATTAGCAAGTTATTTTATTCCTGGCGCGTCAACTAACGAGTTCATGAATTCCGTAAATGTAGTGCAAAGTACATTCATGAATGTGACCGTTCTCCTTTCCCACTGAAACGAGAGAACCGGTGCTAATTTACAAGTCAGACGGTGACGTTTATTCTCTAGTCGAGAGAAACTAAGTTGCCGAGTAATTTTCTGATGCATGTAGGAGTTCAGTGCATCCAGGTGCGTTTATGGATAAAAAAGGATAAAAGGAGGGAAAAGGTAAGGGAAGAAGTATTGTGAGAGTTTTGTAGCCTGATCATTCATAACCTGCTCCGGCATTCGCCTGGCATTAATCGGAAAAACTAAAGACCTGCTGATTAGAGCAACTGGCATTTAGAATTCTTCTCCAGACAATGAATGACCTCAGCCCAGATATTTAGCTGGTATCGAAAATCCTCCACCGTCGGGACTCTAAAACCTAAGACCTCCGGAAAACGATTAGCACTACCAATTACGTTGTCGTGAGCTATCCAAGCAGATGGCAATATTAGAGCCAAACGCGTAGCTATCGAAGACCCGCACAGTTCGCAGAGTGCGATTTATTTTTTTTTGGCGTACGGGATTTCTAGCTGGGAGATTGCCCTTAGGTAGTGTTCCGCGCCCGAGTTTTCGACCCAGGTTTCCTTGGAAGCCTATCTCCGACGCGAGTCTGGGGACCTCATCAAACACGCACCTCACAGGTGGTCCCCTGATGCGCCTAAGGTTTGACTATCACTTTCTCCGTCAGATGTCTGTCTCAATTATACCCGAGCTATCTGGTTAGAAGAAAGTGATATCTTGTTAATACGGGAAATTGTCGGAGGGATTTAATTTTGCCAGGCACTGCAAGAGATATTTACATGCCGCTAGTGACATGGCTACTGTGGATTTTCCACCCTTTGAAAATCCACGGACCTCGGCCGGGGTCGAACTAGGGATGCGACATCGATGTCGATGTTTTAAACAACTATGAATTAACGCCGATGTTTTTTAACATCGATATTTTGTGATAGATTTTTTTATTTTCCTTTGTTTTGTTTCTGAAAGAAAAATTCTCACGATCACAATACTGTAAAAGTTCAAATATGAAATAAAACAGATGATAACGTGTTATAACCAAAGAAACGCTGTTTGTACTACCTTCCTCAACCAAACTCTGTCGCCTGAGATGACCTCCTTGCCATTGTATTTCCTGTTTCTTCATATTAATTTCGCATATTGAGAAGTGGTCAGCAAATACGCTGTGGGCCGCTTCTTCCCGTATCCTTATATGGTGAATTGAACGTGGACACTATCGAATTAAATTTTCTTGCACACAAATTTAATGTTAAAGATTACTAAACCAGCTAAAAAAATCGATGTTGAAAAACATCGATGTTGAAAATCATCGATTTTAAAAATCATCGATATTAAAAATCATCGATATTAAAAATCATCGATGTTGAAAATCATCGATGTTGAAAATCATCGATGTTGAAAATCATCGATGTTGAAAATCATCGATGTTGAAAATCATCGATGTTGAAAATCATCGATGTTGAAAATCATCGATGTTGAAAATCATCGATGTTGAAAATCATCGATTTTAAAAATCATCGATTTTAAAAATCATCGATATTAAAAATCATCGATATTAAAAATCATCGATATTAAAAATCATCGATATTAAAAATCATCGATATTAAAAATCATCGATGTTGAAAATCATCGATGTTGAAAATCATCGATGTTGAAAATCATCGATGTTGAAAATCATCGATGTTGAAAATCATCGATGTTGAAAATCATCGATGTTGAAAATCATCGATGTTGAAAATCATCGATGTTGAAAATCATCGATGTTGAAAATCATCGATGTTGAAAATCATCGATGTTGATAATCATCGATGTTGAAAACCATCGATGTTGAAAACCATCGATGTTGAAAACCATCGATGTTGAAAACCATCGATGTTGAAAACCATCGATGTTGAAAACCATCGATGTTGAAAACCATCGATGTTGAAAACCATCGATGTTGAAAATCATCGATGTTGAAAATCATCGATGTTGAAAATCATCGATGTTGAAAATCATCGATGTTGAAAATCATCGATGTTGAAAATCATCGATGTTGAAAATCATCGATTTTGAAAACCATCGATGTTGAAAATCATCGATGTTGAAAATCATCGATGTTGGAAAACATCGATGTTGAAAACCATCGATGTTGAAAATCATCGATGTTGAAAAACATCGATGTTTTTATCGATGTATTATTAACATCGATGCATTAATTTTGAGCATCGATGTTTGCTAGCAACGATGTTTTGTTATCGATGTCGCGTTACTAGATCGAACCCGCGCACTGGATGTTCAGAGGCCAGTAAGCGAACCCTTCGCCCACCGAGGCGGTGGAACGCGGTGCTCATTGGCCCTTTCGTGGGACGCTGCGCCGTAAGCGAGGCAAAGAAAAGCGCGGAGCGGCCGAACACGCACGGCTCCAGGGCACAGCGTCCAGCTCCAAGGACCGCGAGCCGGCCGAAGGGTCGAGGGCCCCTAATGCGGACGTGATCGGCCCGGAAAGAAAGGGCGCTGTTAATTGCGAGGGCGGGCGGGCCCGCGCCCGGCGCGTGGGCGGAGGGCCAGGGAGGCGCGAAGCGGAGCGGGGCGGGACGGAACGGGGCGGAGAGAGGGCGAAGCGGGGCGAAGCGGGGCGAAGCAGGGCGGGGCGAAGCAGGGCGGGGCGAAGCGGGGCGAGGCAGGTCGGGGCGGAGCAGGGCGAGGTGTGGCAGAGCAGGGCGGAGCGGGGCGGGGCGGGGAGGGGAGTGGAGGGGGTGGGGAGGGGAGGGGAGGGGAGGGGAGGGGTGGGGAGGGGTGGGGAGGGGAGGGGAGTGGAGGGGGAGGGGCGGGGCGGACCGGGCCGGGAACGTGGCGGAGAGAGGGCGGGGCGGCAGCGGTCGTGTCGCGCTCGATTTGGACGGGGGCAGAGGCGCCGGCCGCCTCACAGCCTGCGACGGACGGCTACTGACGAGAAACAAAGGCCCCCACTTAGCTGTAATTTGCCCGCCCGGAGGAATCCGTCTTCATTAGCGGGGCTACGAGACGCCGCCGCCTCTGCCTCCGCCCCGCCGCCGCCGCCGCCGCCGCCGCCGCCGCCGCCGCTTGTGACCGAAGCCAGGAAGCGGAAGTGGGCGCTCAGGGCCCAGGCGACGAACGGCCAGTGCTGACTAGGGGCGATGACGAGCGCCGTCGCCGACGGGGAATAAATCGCCTCTCCAGGGTCCAGCGTTTAAGGTATTGATTTGATTCCGTGAAACGAGGGTGATTTATTCGGTTTCGTTTGTTCAACTAAACAAAACCTCACGAATGAGGCGAATGAAACTTATCGAGTTTTTAACATCACGTTTGCTTCGATACGCACATTTCTGTGATTAATCATTTTCGGCAGATCGCACGTCGAACGAGAATAAACAATCTCCTACCTTCCCTACGGCTTCTTTCCTTACAAAGCAACTGGTTAGATGAATTATGTTCTTGAAAATGACAAAATTTTTTGTGTGTAGGTATCAAATTAAACCTCTTTCTACACCAGTAGTACAAAAAATTGAAAGATTATATTTAACAATAATATGATGAGAGTATATACTAGAACCGAGTATATACTAGATCACAATTTGAATCAGAAATTACAAATGTATTCGCTTCCTTAATATTTGTTTAAGGATTACAGCTGACGGATTTCTATGTTCCCGGATAAAATTTACTGGTAACGAATAGGCAAGGGTCACTTTTGATTCCAATCTACAATATTACCTAAACTAAAAGTTATGTAATGGAATCGTTTAGTGAATATTAGGACGTAGTCCATGTAGCTAAATAAATATTCTTATTCTCCCGAAATGTTACCACTTACAATGAAAATTAATTAAATTTAATTCAGTACCTCGACATGGTCTCGGTTGCATTTAAACGCAGGGAGATGGAGGGAGTGGAGGAGGGTTAAGGCGGAAAGAGAGACTGCGCAGGGAAAGCCCGGGGTTTGAAGGCTGAGCTGTTCACCGCAGTGTTGGGGTCAACCTGCTCTCCATTTGCTGCCTCCGGGCGCTGTCCCTGGCGTGTTGTCTTGAGAGCGGAGAATGAAGAGCGTGGATGGCGGAGGCACTCTGTGACTCCCCGACTGCGTGCGACTTCGCAAGTGCCTCTAGCTTGCGCGGTGTGTAATCATCCTCGCCGCACACCTCAGGTTGTATATAAGCATCCACTCTACACAGCATCTCGACACAATAACACTGCAATTGTGCACACTGCCACCTCTCACATAAACGCCATTCGTACTATACAAGTTTTACTTATTTTCTTATGTTTATTGATTAGTATCACTAAAACAATTACACAATTATATACGAGTTTCCTCAATAATAGTTTTCTATAATCTTCCTTCGTCTTAGATGCACATCACATTACAATTTTCTGAATTGAATATAATCTAAAATTATAGAACTTTTATTTATTTTTCTTTTCAATTCTTATGTTTTTCGAATTTTGATTATTCGGTTTCTCTTTACAAAAAATATTGCCAAACATTTTGATCGCAAATATATTTGTAATGTATTTGCTCATATTTTAAACCTTATGCCTTATTCATTCACACAATCAACAAATTAACTTATTAATTATTTAAAAAAATATAAATTGATTATTTTGGCTGCGATCAAATCCGCATGTTGAGGCCTTACGTCTTTCTTCATTTGCTAGCTTTGAAGGGTTATTTATGCTAGAAGCACGCATCCCTCTAGTTTCCCATCAGACTTAGTTGCCGCTTTTCCCAAAATACAACTTTTTTCTAGGTCTGGGATCTCCACGAAGGGGGACCATCGTGGAGATCTCGAATATCATACGAAATCTAGGTTTGGGATTTTGAGGTTTGGGCCCTATCTTGAGGTTTGGGGCATTTCCAATTTTTCGTCAAGAATCACTCTACATGTTCTCAAGTAAAATTATGGGATGGGGAAAATCTCCGGGAATCTATCTGGTGAACATCATGTGCAATTTAAAAACAAATATCTTTTGCCATCGGGGACGGATTTGCACTTTACATGTAAAATGAGACTAGAATCTTACATATACAAATTTAAAACGAACGACTTGAAATGGAAAGCTATAATCCGTAGTTTATGTAACAATTTCGCTAGCCAGGAACCCTGAACTGACAACATCGTGCTCTGATGTTTTGCAGGTACATGTTCCGACGCATGCCAAGATATTTTGTATTCCTTTCAAACCCCAATTCATGACGAATTTCCTACCAATCAGGGGCACATGTGACATGCGTAAATACGTTATTTATCGCTCTCATTACATGTTTATTAGCAACATTTTATCATATTCGATCTCTGTATCGGGAGAGGTGTCTCAGGGTATCAACTGATGTCACTGCGTTGCGCTTGATCAAGCGGCCCTATGTTCGATTCCCGACGGTGGAAGGATTTTCAACACTTGCTTGTCAGCTAGCTGAAATTCAGTCGCCGTCTGGAGGAGAATTCTAGTGACCGACTGCTCTGATCAGTAGTTTTCCATGGTTTTTTCGATCAACACCAGGCGAATGCCGGAGCAATGCCCTAAAAAATAGGCCATGGACCGCAATCAATTTTTCCTTCCTCTTCTTTGTATCCTCACCCCTTACTTTCACTCACACTAACATGCAATACACTACCACACATGCCGGGAGACTTGCTAAGAGGTTAGAGATTGTCAAGTTTGGGGCAGTGCTCTGCTCGTGTAAGGTACCTATTTAGGGGAAAACCAACTAACAGCCACGGTTCGAGGGGGGGCATGCACTACACTTACGGGACTCATTACCTTAGCCGTTGACGCGCCTAGAATTACTAACAAATAATCAATCAATCGACCTGTGTGCACACACGCTCGAGAAGTTTGTAACTTTTATTCCGAAACACCCTTGAGGTCCTTGTGTTTTCTCAGAGCGCGGCCGCGGGCGTCCCGCGCAGCGTTGAATTATTTCGCCCGAGAAAACGCGTCGTTCGCCCGCGTGCCGCCGCGAAAAACAGCTCCCGGCGCCGAGGGACGGGGAGACCTCGTGCAAATAATTTTCTTCCCACGCCCCCCAAAGCGCCGAAAGCTTCTCCATTCCGGTATTACAACTGGATTTGTGTGTTTTTCATACCTACACGAGTTTCTGCTTTAAATAAATAACAAAATTAGCATTCTTTTTTAAGGCAAAAAGATTTCTCAAATTTATTCTGTGGCCATGGTGAGGTGGGATTACTCGAATTTTTTGTTCGTCTCTGAGAGATTGGCGATGAAGGAATACAATAATTATTATTAAAATTGTAATGTGAATTATTTGAAATTTAAAAATTCCAATGAAAATGAGATTAAATTATTTGGAAGTGAAAAAATGACTTTAACAATTTTCTAGAAAAAATAGTGTATTATAATGTTACTGTTCATTGCAATTAAAACGCAAATTTTAAAGAATGTAAATCAATTACAGAGCTCAACCTTCTCTACAGAGAATAAAATGCTATTGGGTTTCATCTACATTGTCCCGCTCTATCGCTTCTGACGCGAAAAGACATGCTGCAGGTACCGGTTGTAACGATAAAATCACGAAGGCGCATTACATAAAACGCTGCTCACGACAACAATCACGAACATTGATAAACAGCTCCTTTAACCGAGCACAAAAAGATGCCGCCGTTTTTCCTCCTCCATTGTTCACTTACCGGCACGCACAGGGCTTCGTTCGCGTGTCATCGTCGCTCGTTGGTTATTGTTTCGCCCGAACGAGACGGCTGCTAATTACAGCGCTCGCCGATCACGGGCCGCGCGCACAAAGCGGCCCCGCCCGGACACGCCCCCGCCGCCGCCTTTTCAACGGAATCCTCGCGCGCTCCCCCGCAGGCGCTGCAGGCAATCTGGGGGGAGGGGGAGGAGGAGGAGGTGGTGGAGGAGGAGGAGAGGAGAAGGAGGGGGAGGATGGGGAGGAGGACGAGGAGGAGGAAGGTGACGAGGAGGGGGACGGGGACGAGGAGGAGGAGAAAGGGGACGAGGAGGAGGGGGACGAGGAGGAGGAGGAGGGGGATGAGGAGGAGGAGGAGGGGGACGAGAAGGAGGAGAAGGGGGACGAGAAGGAGGAGGAGGGGGGACGAGGAGGAAGAGGAGGGGGACGAGTAGGAGGAGGAGGGGGAACGAGGAGGAGGAGGGGGACGAGGAGGAGGAGGAGGGGGACGAGGAGGAGGGGACGAGGAGGAGGAGGGGGACGAGGAGGAGGAGGGGGACGAGGAGGAGGAGGAGGGGGACGAGGAGGAGGAGGGGGGACGAGGAGGAGGAGGACGAGGAGGAGAAGGAGGGGGACGAGGAGGAGGAGGGGGACGAGGAGGAGGGGGAGGGGGACGAGGAGGAGGGGGAGGGGGACGAGGAGGAGGGGAGGGGGACGAGGAGGAGGAGGAGGGGGATGAGGAGGAGGAGGAGGGGGACGAGGAGGAGGAGAAGGTGGACGAGAAGGAGGAGGAGGGGGACGAGGAGGAAGAGGAGGGGGACGAGTAGGAGGAGGAGGGGGACGAGGAGGAGGAGGAGGGGGACGAGGAGGAGGAGGAGGGGGACGAGGAGGAGGAGGAGGGGGACGAGGAGGAGGAGGAGGGGACGAGGAGGAGGAGGGGGACGAGGAGGAGGAGGGGGACGAGGAGGAGGAGGAGGGGGACGAGGAGGAGGAGGAGGGGGACGAGGAGGAGGAGGGGGGGACGAGGAGGAGGAGGACGAGGAGGAGAAGGAGGGGGACGAGGAGGAGGAGGGGGACGAGGAGGAGGGGGAGGGGGACGAGGAGGAGGGGGAGGGGGACGAGGAGGAGGGGAGGGGGACGAGGAGGAGGGGGAGGGGGACGAGGAGGAGGGGGAGGGGGACGAGGAGGAGAGGAGACGCCTGGCACCCCGGTGGGGTGTGAGAGGGCGAGCAGGCCGCCAGGTAGATGGGTTGGTGGGTGGAATGGTTTCGAGCGAGATTGTCATCAGCTGATATGGGTGGGATAGTAGCAGTAAGAGAGAGATGATTAGTACTTTTGGACAGATGGTTGAAGACGCCGCAAGTGGTAAACATGAGCTTGCATAAACACGTACGAGGAAGGGAAAACGAGTGACTAGATGAACTAGTGAACAAGCCAGTAGGCAGCTAGGTGGATGGGTTGATGGGTGGAATGGGTTCGAGAGAGATTGTCATCAGATGAGATGGGTGGGATAGTAGCAGTAAGAGAGAGATGATTAGCACTCTTGGGCAGATGGTTGGAGACGCTGAAAGTGGTGAATACGAGCTTGGATAAACACGTACGAGCGAGAACTGATATCTTGGGATGATTCGAAAAAGGAGATGCCCGGTCAAATGGGGGATGAGTGAGAGGCAAAAATAAGGAAAGGAAAACGAGTGACTAGACCAACAAGTCAACGATCGAGTAGGCTCTCAGGTAGGTGGGTGCATGGCATGGGTTCGAGCGAGATTGCAATCAGCTGAAATGGGTGAAATGGTAGTAGTGAGAGAGATGATTACCACTTTTGGAGAGATGGTTCGATATGCCTTTTAGCGGTGAATACGAACTTCGATGAACACGTACGAGCGACAAATAGTAACTTGGAAAGATTCGAGAAAGGGAATGGCTGGACAAATGGGGGACTGAGTGAATGGCAAACACAAGGAAGGGAAAACGAGTGACTAGATCAACGAGTATACGAGTGGATGTTTTTGTAAGGAAACGATCAGTACGTAACGAACGTAAGTGATCAGATGGGTGACATGTGAAAGAGCTGAAGAAGGCGCGGGTGAGTACGGGTGGGGGTGTGAAATGATGTAAGGAAATTACCTGTATGGAGAGTGGGTAGGTAATGGACTTTGTTTTGGACGAAGTGGTACCTGAAGCCATGCGCGTAGGCAGCCTTGGATTGATTGTTAGTGATTCCAGGGCATTAACTGCTGTCACTAATCCCGTTAGTGTAGTGTATGTTTTTTTCCCGCTAGATGGGTAAGGATAGGACTAGGAGAGAATGAAATATAGCTCGCAGTCCGTGACCCATTTGTTAGGGTACTACTCCGGCATTCGCCTGGTATTGATCAGAGAAACTTTGGAAAACTACCGATCAGAGCGGCCGACCACTAGAATTCTCCTCCAGACAGCGGCTGAGGTCGACTTAGCTGACAAGTTAGTACTGGTTTTGTGGTGACATGTCATTTAAAATGAAATTATCACCAGTGTTATCATTACATGTCAGGTAGTCATTTTGTGGCTTCCCGACAGCTGAAAACTGATGATGATGGCTAAGCCATCGAAAGCTGCTTTTGAAATAAATAGCATTATTAGCAATGACAACACCGATGATCATTTCATGACAAGTTAGTGTTGAAAATCCTGCCAACCGTTAGGATTCGAATCTAGGACCGCCCGGTCAGAGGCACTGCAGTCACATCAGTTGATGCCCTGAGCCACCTCTCCCGGCGTGGAGAGACTGAGGCCCGCGTGCGCCTTGTCTTTTCCGAGGGAAGCGATCCCGCTTCCGTTTCCCTCGAGTCGTTTTGTTCTTTATGCCGCAGCCTTAAATGACTGTTTCTCCTTGATGAAGATACTTAGCCGTCGCTCGACTTTGAAGAATTGCATCGCGTGACTGCGCGCCCTTCCTGGGGGCCGAGGTTTCCCGGCGCGCGCCACCGCGCCCGTCTAGAAGGCGCGCCCTCCCGCGGTCTGTTTTAGCCAAGGCGAAAGTTAAGCGGCCTGGACTCGGCGCCCGGTGGCGTGACTCGCCTGTTGCTTCACTGGATTGCAGACGTTCACGTCGTAGGAAGCGCTTTCGTCGGCTTTGTTCTGCAATGTGTTTCTCAAATTATAAATTGACATCCATAAGATGGGGAATTTATGTTGTTTTCGATGTAAAAAGGACTCTTGAGACAATTCAAGTAAAAACTACTCCCTCTTTTTCTCAACTAGATGAACAAATTTTCACTACGTCATTTTTGCTAAAGCGGCTCCACACATTCGCTATTCGACGAACAGCGAGGCAACTCCGCCCGCCGAATCCCGAGTAGTGTGGAAGAGTTGCTGGTTATTTGCCGAGTGACAAACATTCGGCCGCTCGCCCTACCCACCGCGTGTCGGTCTTTTGGACACATCAAAGGGAGCGAACATTCGCCGAATACATCAGCTCGTCGGGATTGAACGAGCAGTAGCTCGCTGCTCGGCGAATGCCGAATGCGTGGAGCCACCTTCAGAACACTTAGTTTCTTCACAGCTAGTGTCTTGATCACTGTATTCTGGGATCAATGGTTCTGAGGTTAAGAAGCTTTTTGTTGGTAATATTATACGAAACCCGCTGCTGTATTTTGCACATAAAATGACTCATCCTGTATATTTTAATTACCTTTTTTATTTTTATTCTATCAAATTCGTACGCAATGTCACCTTATTTTTTAAATAATCTGTTACTTCATTCTGCATCTGAAGATACGAGATGCGGCTTATCGACTTTTTTTTGGCTCTTCGATGATTCTCCGAGTTAGGAATATATTAGAGTTATTATGGATAGAAAGGTTTACCAAATAATTCCTTTTATGTTGAAACTTCTCTGTATTAAAGAAAGTTTTCTGTTTAAAAGAATAATCGATTCAAACAATGAGTGGAGTGTTTGTCACTAACTGATCAGACCGTCCAAGATGTGCATGTGCAAATGCGTTTCTTAATACTACATCGGCCAAAAGACTATCGTAATTATTTATGTTAGCTAAGTCTCACTAAATCATATTAACAGACAAAAGCATTTTCATTGTAGAAAATTCCTTGAAGAAACAAAACGACATGTTAACACATGTTCTACCGATCAAGCGAGAGAAGAAACGTTCTTGTATTCATCGTAGATATCTCAGAGTCATATTATACAAGCGATTTACTCTAAAAGGCCAATTGTTCACCTTTATGGATCCGTTATATGCAAGCAAAGACTCATTTTCTTCATGGATACCGTATGTAAAAAATTGCTAATTCATTTTGTCACTCATTTCTTGCTTAGAAGCTGTTCAATTGCTTGGTCTCTCCGATGAACACTGAAAGCAATACTTCCCACACAGTTATTTCTTCGAACGCCAGCGGCAGTCCAATTGTTATGTTTCCTGTAAGCTTTTGAACACTTAAAACTCTGAGCATCAAAATATTTTTTTCATAATTCAATCATCATATTTCCAAGTCATTTTCTTCACACGTCTACAATTTAACTATCCCGCTTTATCAACTGAACATTCTCAAAGTACTGTTGTAAATAATATCAATATGTGAAGAAAAATTATCTTACAACGTTGAAGTGGGAGTAAATTTTTAAAATGTATGTCCAAATGCATCACTGCAGAACAGAAACAAGTACAGTTGGTTTTGCATACCGTTTCAAATAGCACGCTCATTAAAACTTAGTGTAGGGAACTAACTGTTCTTGTGCCCATTTTGTACAAACGCTCCGACTAACACATCAGAATACTCAACACTTTGCTCTCCTTGCAGTCAAGGAGAGCCGCTTACATTTATAAAGGCAAAACAGGTCCCTCGCGAGAATTTGCATTGAAAGGGGTCCCGTGCGCATGAGTTCACTCGGTGGAGCAGCGTGGGCGCAGGGGCGCCATCCACCGACTACTGGGCCAGCCCCGCCGGCCCGGGGCGGCGAGAACGGTGCGGGAAGAAGAGGGCGCGAACGAAAAATACGCCGTGTAGAGGTAGGAGAGGAAGGTGGCAGGTGCTGTGAGCGTGGGAGGCGAGCGGGCGGGGATGAGGAAGCCCCAGGAGTCGGTGTGCGGGAGAGTGGGAGCGGCGGAGGGAGCGTTTAGCGAGTGGATTGATTGATTGTTAGTACTTCCGGCCGCGTCAACGATTGAGGTCATTAGTTCCGCAAATGTCGTGCATGTTTTTCATCGGGAGGATTGGCGGGGAGCTTCCCCCGCTGGATGGCGAGATCCGGCGCCGACCTACCGTCGATTGCTGGATTTTCCCCAACAAGGTATCTCGCACCAGCGGGGCACCGCCCCCAGCCGGGACCAGCTCTAAGCCCCCGACGGTTCTCCCGGCTTGTGTAGTAGTGTAGTGCATCTTAGTGCAAGTGTCTGACGGGTCAGGATAGGACAAGGACGAGAAATTAAAGATAGCGCGAGTCCGTGGCCTGTTTGTTAGAGAACTGCTCTGGCATTCGCTTGGTGTTCATCTAAGAAACCGCGGAAGACACTGATTAGAACAGCCGGTCGCTAGAATTCTACTCCAGATAGAGAATGTAGGGAGAGTGGGAGAGAAAGGTGCCGAGAGGCTTGAGATTATGGGGAAGGTTTGAGAGGGGGAAGGTTTTTGAGAGGAGAAAGAGAAGGGAGCTTCTGTGAGAGGAGGGTTGGAGGAAGAAGACCCAGTGACCATGGCGAAATGGACCCAGTGAATGGCACCATGGTGAGGAAAGGGTGTGATTGTAACGTTGCAAATGTGCATACAAGGGGTGGCGGAAGCAGAGTATATGAGGCGGAGGAGGAGTTAGAAAGAGTAAGGTGGCGTGCGCGTGTCAGGACGAGCGGGGCGTGATGGCGGAACAAGGAGTGGGAGGCGGCGTGAGTGGGCGTGCTGGAGAGGCAAAAGTAGCTCGTATGGGAGGGAGAGGCGCGTATGGACGGGAGTGATTGAGGGCGTGGCTAGGGGGCGAGGCCTGCGGAGGCGAAGGTGAAGCTGGGCGTTGTGGTTGGTGGTGGGGGTGGTTGGAGGCGAGGATGGGGTGGATGGACGGGAATGGGGTGCGAAGGCCTGCGAAGGAGGAGGGAGCAGAAGGTTGCTGGCGAGGGGCTGGGGTGGTTGAGGGCGTGGCTTGGGTGAGAGGTTTGCGGAGACGGTTGCCGGAGCTGGCGTTGCCGCTCGGGGGGCGGAGGTGGTTGAGGGCGGGGCTGGGGTGGTGGCGGGCGGGAACTGGGGGCGGGGCCTATGGAGGTGAGATGAAGCTGATGTTGCCGCCGAGGGGCGGGGGGAAAAGTTGGGGGCGGGGCTGGAGTGCGAGGCCTGCGGAGGTGGAGCGTTGGTGTTGACGCTGGAAGCATGGGTGCGTGATGACGACCTGGGGAGGGGATGGGGATGGGGTAGAGGGCTGGGAGCGGAGTGGTTGCGGAGTGGTTGCGGGGCTGGGTTGCGGGGCGGGTGCGGGGCTGGTTGCGGGAGGTGGTTGCGGGGCTGGTTGCGGGGGCTGGTTGCGGGGCTGGGTGCGGGGCTGGTTGCGGGGGATGGTTGCGGGGATGGTGCGGGGCTGGGAGCGGGGCTGGGAGCGGGGAGGGGGCGGGGCTGCGGAGCGGGGCTGGGAGCGGGGCTGGGAGCGGGGGCTGGGAGCGGCGCTGGGAGCGGGGCTGGAGCGGGGCGGGGAGCGGGCTGGGAGCGGGGATGGGAGCGGGGCTGGGAGCGGGGGGGAGCGGGGCGGGGCGGGGCAGGGAGCGGGGGAGGAGCGGGGCAGGGACGGGCTGGGAGCGGGGGCCGGGAGCGGGGGGCAGGGAGCGGGGCCGGGGGCGGGGCCGGGGGCGCGGGGCGGGGGCGGGGCCGGGGGCGGGGCCGGGGGCGGGGCCTGGGGCGGGGCCGGGGGCGGGGCCGGGGGCGGGGGCGGGGGCGGGGCGGGTGGTGGGGCGGGGGAGGGGCCTGCGGAGGCGGAGGGGGGCAGGCGATGCCACCGGGCGGGGGGCGCTTGGGGGCGGG
>JAHLJT010004567.1:30023601-30211684 GCA_031308135.1 Acheta domesticus | reverse complement strand
AAAAAGTAGCTGTATGGGAGGGAGAGGGCGCGTATGGACGGGAGTGATTGAGGCGTGGCTAGGTGCGAGGCCTGCGGGAGGCGAAGGTGAAGCTGGCGTTGTGGTTGGTGGTGGGGGTGGTTGGAGGCGAGGATGGGGCGGATGGGGAGGGAATGGGGTGCGAAGGCCTGCGAAGGCGGAGGGAGCAGAAGTTGCTGGCGAGGGGGGCTGGGGTGGTGAGGGCGTGGCTTGGGTGAGAGGTTTGCGGAGACGGTGCCGGAGCTGGCGTTGCCGCTGGGGGGCGGAGGTGGTTGAGGCGGGGCTGGGTGGTGCGGCGGAACTGGGGTGCGAGGCCTATGGAGGTGAAGATGAAGCTGATGTTGCGCCGAGGGGTGGGGGAAGTTGGGGGCGGGGCTGGAGTGCGAGGCCTGCGGAGGTGGAGCTGGTGTTGCCGCTGGAAGCATGGGTGGTTGATGACGACTGGGGCGGGGAGGGGGTAGGGCTGGGAGCGGGGCTGGTTGCGGAGCTGGTTGCGGGGCTGGTTGCGGGGCTGGTTGCGGGGCTGGTTGCGGGGTGGGTTGCGGGGCTGGTTGCGGGCGCTGGTTGCGGGGCTGGTTGCGGGGCTGTTGCGGGGCTGGTTGCGGGGGCCGGTTGCGGGGCTGGGAGCGGGGCTGGGAGCGGGGCTGGGAGCGGGGCTTGGGAGCGGGGCTGGAGCGGGCTGGGAGCGGGTGGGAGCGGGGCTGGGAGCGGGGCTGGGAGCGGGGCTGGGAGCGGGGCTGGGAGCGGGGCTGGAGCGGGGCTGGGAGGCGGGGCTGGGAGCGGGGCCGGGAGCGGGGCAGGGAGCGGGGCAGGGAGCGGGGCAGGGAGCGGGGCTGGGAGCGGGGCCGGGAGCGGGGCAGGGAGCGGGGGCCGGGGGCGGGGCCGGGGGCGGGGCGGGGGGGTGGCCGGGGGCGGGGGCCGGGGGCGGGGCCGGGGGCGGGGCCGGGGGCGGGGCCGGGGGCGGGGGGCCCGGGGGCGGGGCCGGGTGGGGGGCTGGGGGCGGGGCCTGCGGAGGCGGAGGGGGCAGGCGATGCCACCGGGCGCGGGGGCGCTTGGGGGCGGGAGCGCGGGCGCGATCGCTGGAGCGCGAAAGAAAGCGCGCACTCCGGCGCGCGCCGCAGGTAAACACCGCCGGAAGCGGAAGTCCGTAATGGAGGGTTCCTGAGAGCCCTGAAGGAGAGACGCCTCGCGCGGTCTCGCAAGAGAGGAAAGGGCGAAGGAGGTTCGAGTAAGGAAGAGAAAGAGTGGCGTCGAAAGGCAGGGAGCTAGCAAGGAAACTACAGAAATACATGAAGTGACGATATGTGCAGGAGTGATGAGAGGTTTGCAAAGGAGATTTTGATGACAGATAGTATGAGGAGGTTGAGATGTTCAAGTGCTGTGGGATGTTTTGATAAAAAAGGAAAAAATTAATAGAGAACTAAGATATACAGGAATTAACAGTGATTATAAAAACGATATTATTAAAGCTAATTCTCTTAAAGAAAGACAAAATGACACATTAAAGGAAATGCTAAAAAATTGAAACGTGGAAGAAAATCCTGGAGCAAACACAGATCGCATTCTGAAGAATGCTTCATGGAAATTTTGTGGAATAAACATATTGAGCAATAAATGTTACTCCCACTTCAACATCAAGAAAATCGAACGGAATGTATGAAATTTTGTTCATGAACATATTGTGTATTGGGAATAAGTTATGGAAACAGATGATAAAATATTTTACATAGCATGTATAGGCGAACAGTTGCTTCTTTGATATGATGGGTATTGACGTTTTGTCTTTGTAATAGTTCACTTATATTTAAAGGAATGTGGAGTTTGATTCCTTAGAACTTTACTTTTTTTCTTCTGATATGAATACTTTACAAAAACGTATTTTTATCTATTTTCCTTGCAATTCCATTCCTCTCTTTTATCCTCTCGATTCAAGGTTTTTTATCAGTTTGAGTGTCAAAGTGTTACACAGCAAGCAATCGTGCAACGAAAATGGTAGCCATGCATCTCGACGAGGACGAGCGAAGTGCAATTCGATATTAGCTGCCAAAACCTCCTCCCTTAGAGGACGTGCACTGACGCGGTAGTGGCCGGACAGAACGGAGCCGGCGCGTTTGGCAATGGTCATGCCAATTAGTAGTGATGGTAGAAACGCATCACACCCCAGCCGACCCGAGGATGCTGAAGCAACGAGAGTCCACCAAAATTCTCGAAAAGAGCTTGGGGAATCATGAGGAATACTCATTCAATGGCGGGTAGTGTTGGTGTACAACGCAGCGTTGAGTTTCTCTGGAACGAGTGACGTTTGGTAATTTCGGGATGGGGTGTACATCGGTCGGAGCGTAATGGCTGCGGTAAGTACGAGGAGACCGATTGTTGACCGCGATTACAGCGTGGGGTGAAGCCCCAGATAACCTAAAAGGTGCGCGATAAACGACGCGTGTCCAAACGGGCGGCAAGCTGTAGCAGCTGCAGCTAGACGGTAGCTGTGGTGCGGGTTCACGGCTGGCGCTGATGATTACGGGCGGCGTCGACAAGTGGTAGCAGTCGCCCGAGCGGCCGCGGGCGGGCGGGCGAGGGGGCGTGGGCGGCGTGGGCGACGCGGGCTGTGTGGGGCGATAGCGGCAGAAGCCGCGGCGCGGGAGGGTGGGCGAGAGGGCGGGGAGGGCGGGGAGGGCGGCGGGGCGAACGAGGGCTGTCGGAAATGTACGGGGCTCCATGACACCCGGTGCCGTCGGCGCTCGAGTTGCGCGCGGCACGTGACGCGTCGTGTTTGTGGAGCGACGAGCGAGGGCGGGGGCGGGGGCGGGTGGCGGTGATGGAGGCGGAGGAGGGAGGTGCGGGTGAGGAAGAGAGCTCACTCGGCCAGAACGAGGTGGCATCAGAGGCTATAGCTGTAGAGGTGGTTATTGGACGTGTGTGAGGCAATGAACATCACAGTGGGGCGGCGCGGCGGCGGGAGAAACAGCAGAAGAGTCAAGTGTGTCGGAGGCAGAGAGAGGCAGTAGCGAATGTAAGAGAATGGCAAAATCTATACATGTAAAAATTGATGTTGATATATATATATATATATATATATATATATGAGAGAGAGAGAGGGGTAAACTTCAACACCGTATGACCGATCTTCATGAAAGTTGGCACTTCTGAGTGTTTTCACCGAGAAGGTTTATGTGCGGTTAATTCGGTTGCAACTCCACTACATGGAGCTGAAGAACAAACCTAAATATTTCACTTCAAATGCAATCTGCAACACTCGGCAGCATTTTGAATCTATATCGTTAAAGAACTAAACAAAGCGTTTTTGAGTAACGTTTCTCAAACCGTAATCTGCAGGATGAGACTTTCATGAACATTCTAATATATTTTGCTCGTTCGGCGCTTGTCGATATTATGTCACCTGCTCAGAGATGTGCAGAATCTGCAACTAAATGTGATTGAGAAGGACAGCGAGAGGGACAGACAGAGAGAGACAAAAAAGAGAGCGCGAAAGAAAGAGAGCAAGAGGGAAGGAGAGATAGAGAGAAAGGGAGATAGAAGGGCAGAACAACGTCTGCTGGGTTCTATTAATAGGAGATAAAGCAGATGAATTATAGACAAGGGTGATGACTATGTGAAGTGTGTGTGCGATTAAATGTGGATGGAATTTAAGAACTTGTAATCTCTATAATCGATTTAATTGTCTTCGGGTGGGCCATTTGGCCATCGCTTACAGCAACACGTCGCAACATCTTTAATATCCAATTGTATGTGTCAACCTGTAGACCACATTTTTATACTTCGGTTTTTCTTTCTTGACGCACGAGGGGGGGGGGTCAATAAAATGGAATAACTCACGGTATTTCACGTCATTACCCGTTGTGCCGCTAGGAGTCGCATGGTCGCCAGCACATCTCGATGCAGCCGCGATCATGAGACTCCTAGCGGCACAACCGAGAACGACGGGAAATACCCTGAGATATTTCATTTTATTGACACCCCCCCCGTGCGCCAAGAAAGAAAAACCGAAGTATATATCACTTTAGCTGGTGTCTCCAGGAGTGATGTTACAATATCATCATTAGTTTTCGTTGTGTAATACATTTTTTGATGGCGTGTATTTCTGTTTTGCAGGTACGTACCCCCTACATTGCGAGCTGTCGTATCGACCTTGTAAGACAGAAGAACTGATGAACTAAACGAAATGGTGAGTCATGTTACCTCTGACAGATACTAAAAATTTATTGCAGAATGTTGAGCATACAGTTTTGACCGGAACTACAAGATGAAAAGACATTGCCATAGTGTCTAATCAACGCAATACTCCGGTTTTTATACGAATTATGCCAGCAAATCAAAGTGAATAATTTTCCGCGAAATGTTCAGGAATTATGGAGAAAATAAGTCTCTGATGAAGAGAAACAATTCTAAATACACCTGAGTCGGGTTGTATTTCCGGGAAATTTTAATTGAGATGTAATTTGTTTGCAATTTTAATTATAATGTTAAAAATATTTGCGGTCACGTTAGCATCAAATCGATAGGGACGATTGGAATAATTTTGCGTGACATGTAAATTTAATAATTCAAAAATGGTTACAAAAACTGTTCGGTATTGAGAATGTGTTTCAGCTTTTCTCTCTTTTTTTCCTAGATAAAACAAACAATGTAGTGATCAAACTAATCTTTCGGTTAATTGACCCTAAAGAATGTCAGTATTTCCATCGGAAATGGCAAATAGCATATTTGGACAAGTTTTGATCCAATACTACTCACATTCTTAGAAACTGCACTAGTAGGAACACAAAGGTTGATCAGGTGGTTTACGAAATGTAATTTTTGAGTATCATTACGTAGTAAGGAAAGTTATGAACATTGAACATTTTGAATACAAAGGATTATTTATTTCTCACTAATCAACATTGTTTCCCTGTCGTTCTATCGTGCTTGTCGGGAAAAATGTGAAACACAAACGATAAGTTAAGCATGATGTTGAATGATCTCAAAGAGGAGTTATAGTTTGGATAATATATTTGAAAATATAATTAATAACCTCCCTTAATTTGAACATTTTTCACAATCGGTTAAGATTACTTACAATATCCGATTGACAAAACAAAAAAATGTGATGTGATATGATTTAGAAACAAAAACATGATATGTGATGCGAAGTGCAGTCACGCATGATGCACATCACATCACATTTTATGAATTGTCTTAAGGTAATGCTACATCTTCAACCACAAGCCCAACAATACTGCATCCTCAGCAAACATTGGCAGCGCCGCTTCCTCACATTCTGTCTAGAGCAAAATTTCATGAACCCGAGCGCACTCTGGCGAACTCAAAGCACTCCAGCGCTCTCACCTTCCACGCATCCGACATACATCTCGTCACCCTCTTCGCAGACATCACCGCGCCTCTCCCACCCCCTCCTCCACCGCACCCTGTGAGCGTCACGCCGCAACCCTCGTGGCTTTCTCGGCGCACAATGGGCCCAAAAGACGCTAGCGTAATGGTGAATGCAGGGTATTCAATGTGAATCAGTTGTGGGTTGTGATAAACGTTCAGAAACGACACGCTTGGATCACCAGGAAAGTATTAAATTGCAGATGACGATGGCACTGGTGGTGGTGGTGGTGGTGGTGGTGGTAATGGTGGTGATGATGATGATGGTGGTGGCGGAGTAGGTGATGGTGGTGATGAGGTTGGTGATGGTGACGGCGGCGGTGGTGGTAGTGGTGATGAGGGTGGTGGTGTGGCGGCGGTGGTGGTGGTAGAACTGGTGATGACAGTTTTGGTAGTGTTCGTGATAAAGTGATGGTGGTGATCAAAGACAACTCTTGAAATGTGAGATCAAAGAAACTGTTTCCACGTTTTGCGTTAAATGAGAGGGCACGTAGATTATTTCCATATTCCTTTAAATCAAATTTTGCTTTATCGCAAATTCAACAGAGTTTTAGAAGAGTGCAATTCTTGAAAAATACATTCAAAGTTCATTAAATGACTTGAGTGATTACCAGAATGTAGACAGATATTCCTCAATAACGAGGATTTGCATCAAAAAAGAACTCGATTTTCTTAAAAACACGTTAATGCTGTATATTCGTATCAGAGTGTTACAATTCGTATTTGATCATTTTTCCAACTGAAAACATTCATTTCAAAGCTATCGAGTCCTTAACATAAAGTAAACGTAAAAATGGAATATGTTTATTGAAACCCTTTTAATTGCTGTTTACTTAGATGTTTGAAGTATACTAAATGACCCAATTTCCAATATAATGTTTTTTTTTCAACGGTACAAAATCACTCATGGTTATTATTCGATATGAAGAGTACTGACAAAGTCAATATAAACATAGAGACATACATTAATATATTATATCAAAACGTTAAAGGATAAGATATAACTATAGATTACATCTGATTAAAAGGTTATTCTATGTGCACGTTAGTAATTATACACTGGCACCACCGCGCTCACAAATAATCAACGAACTTACTCATTATGGTATCTTTTAGCCACTTGTAGGATTCTTTTATTTATAGTAGTCGTTCGTACTTTTGAGATTACAAAATACGTCGCGAGTTGCTACCCACACGGACCACTGTGCGGCGTGAGAATTTAATCATCCATAAGGCGGCGGCGCCGGGGTGGGCGTGGAGGGGCGACAGGGGAGCGAGCGAGGGGAGAGGGGCTAGGGGTGAGGTGGCGAGGGAGGCGGCGGCGGCGGCGTCGACAGGCGCCGCGACGGCGCCCGACCGCTCGCGCGCGCTCGGTAAACTGTAGATATAATATGTATGCAGGAAATTAACGTAAAGACGTCGCGCGCGCCGAGGGAGCGGGGCGGGGAAAAGGGGGCGGGGCGGGGCGGCGCGGGCGAAGAATTCCATTATGACGGGGTGCGGCACGCCAAAAATGGCGCGGGTCGAATTCCTGGCCGGCGGCGGCGGTGGCGGCGCCGGCATACACATGGCGGCCATTACTGGCGGTGGGGTGGGGGCGGACGCGGCATGGGGAGGGGGGAGGAGACGATGCGGCGCCGGCGGCGGGGGCGGGGGTGCCGGCGGTGGAGAGACCGTGCGGGGTGACGACACTATAAGGAGGATGAGAGGAAATGAGGCGACAGCGGGAAGGAGAGTGGAGAAAGGGGCATACGACAGTTTAAAAAATTGCGGCTGCTAGGTAAAGAAATTTGTATGCAAACCCTTGTGTTCACTAAATCTTGTATTCAATTTAAATGAATCCATAAACGATCGATGAACTACAGCGTGAAAATCTTATACCTATGAAGTAATATTAATTTCTGGGATTCCTAAAAGTAAGTCATGCCTTCATCCATATTATGACTCCAATACCAAACTTATGGTCATACCAAGAATAAATCAGTGATTATGAATTGATATGTGATTACGAAGATATGATTCAAGTGGAGAGAGAGATCCCTGAGAAAATCTGCCACAAAACCTTTTGTGAAGCAGTATGTCAGTGTGTCTTTATCGGAATACTAATCCCGATATCCAAAGCCAAAATCTCGCGCGATTGCCCATTCACAAAGCATAGGTTAGGTTGTCAGTAAAAATTTATGGATGAAACATAGAACGTTCAGTAAATTTCTTATTTTTTGTAATAACAAGGATCTTACATATCTATCTTATCTGATTACTGTTGTTTCGTTGCCTAGTATCCAAATTATGAGGAATTGATTCAAAAAAATAATAATTTTTCCCTCGTTGCTTCACGCATTGTCATAGGAACCCGAAATACAAAACGAATAAATGAATGACCCAGCACAAATCCTAACAAACGAACTGGAATATACTCGGGTTTCTCTGTAGTGCCAAAGATATAAAACTGGAGTACGCTAACGAGATTGAAGGCGGGATGGAGCAGCAGTCGGGTCGGAGGCAGCGTGGTCGCAGGGATAGAGCAAGTGGCGCAGACGTGCTCTGCTTGTGGGGCGGCGAGGCGACGACGGCAGCCTCGAGGGACAGCGTTGGCATCTGCCCCCGTCGACTCGCCTCGCTGGCAACTCGCCGCAATCAGTTATAATCTGCTACGTCACATGAGCGGTGTTTTTACTCCCAGGCTAACTTGTGTTGAAGCTGTTTTACCCTATAATTGCTGGAATGATGCATTTATGGTCTGTCCAGGTCAGCAGATGATTTTTTGAAAGATTCTTAAACAGTTAAAAATCACCAAAAACCACTCACTCAACGAAATGTATTCTTTCGTCTGCTGGATGTCCCGAGCGTCAAATGTCGGTTTTGTGAGTGCAATTAGAGGTTATGGATTATTTTCACGAGAGATTTACATTGTTCTCATAACTTTACTAAAAAAATATTGCATAAACTGAATAGAAATCAGGTCGAAAAGGCAAATGAGTGTAAATTGAGTCTTAAAGGATCTGTAAACGGGAATCCCGTAAGTACTGAATTCCAAAGAGCCCGCGATCTTCATTTTTTAATCACGATTTTAATTAAACTCCCAATAGACAAAATTTCAATCTTAAAGTAAATTATATTTCTTAAAAGGGAACTTCTTTAATGTATTTTTCTTGCATTGTAGCTGCATAAATACATTGACTTCTTGAGATTATTTTCCGGTGGACGGAGTGATAAGAATAATAGGAAACACAAAAGATCTTTTCTGTTTAAAAAATTTTGCTCATATGAAAGTTATATTAAACTACATGGATGCTGTAATATACACGAGGGCATTACACCCATGAGGATGGATTTTGTTAATATAAGAAATATTGAATAAAATTATTAATTTTTAGATCTTTATCTGTTTTAAATCAGCTAGTAAAACCAGTGTTGGCAAAATTTTCATAATGAATATAAATTGAAGGAATTCGAAGGCGACAAGGAAGCATTTTAATATCCATTACATGTTAATAGTGAAATTTAACATTAGGATAACATTAATCAATTGAAATAACTTATTAAGCAGACAACGGACTAGAATTCTAATAATAATGTTTATATTCCTTTCATTTGTCAGAATCAAATTTGGTATTGAATTAACCTTATTTAACATTTTCTTGCTGCTTATCCAAAATAATAGACTCAGATATAAATAAGTAGATGTATTCTTTGCAAACTATATAATCTTATATCTCACATGCTGACATTATCACTTTAAAATGTGGTGTATTTATTTGTATTTAATAGAAACCTATAGCACTATATTTTAAGACCAAAAGATTGGAGAAAAAAATTAATTCCTATAAAACACAAGCAAATACGTTTACTCTCTCACACTCCCTTCTTCGTTAAATATATACAATTATAACTTAACAAATATCTATTAATTCTGAACGACAAACTTAAGTGAAAACCACAATCAATGAATTGAGGGACAAACACGAGGTACAGTTATATCTATTAATTAAGAAGTTCTCCTTTCAACCTTCAAACTTTTGTATTATACGAATCAATAATGAGGCATTCAATGACATAATATACTATTGCTTAAGTTCAAATACACCAAAATCAATTATATATGTACAATATATATTAAATTATTCATTGTTTAAAAATACTTTCAATCATACACACAAAACTCAAAATTGCGGATACTTATGCAGTGCGGTGCATCCTAAACGTACAAGAAATTGTTTAAAAACCCTGAAAAGGATTTATACTGAACTGGAGAAAATAAATTGTAAAAAAGTATTGAAGCAAAACGAGTTTCAAAAGTTTTCAATGAAAAATTCCGGAAAAAGCCGGAAATAATGAGTGCGCTATTTAAATATTTAGAAAAAACATTTTGGAAATACGTTCAGATAAATTCTCTTTCAAATACACGAGCTAAAAAGAAAATTCTCTAATCGCTCCAAATCCTTCACGATCTTCAGGACACCAACCTCTTCGACTGCCCACAACTTTGGCGCCTCTTCGCCCGGCGCGCGTGGCGACCATCGAACAGACGGCAGGCGACAGCCGCAGAAGTTCATTAAAGTCACCCCTCCCTCTCAGCTTTTTCCCGTCACCCCGTCACCGCCCCTCCTTTGCCAGCGACGCGGACGGGATTTTACGGTCAATTCTACGACGCCGCGCGAACCGCCCGTGGGGCGGCCTGCGACGTCCACCGCCTCGGGAGTAAAAATTGATTGCCGGTCTTTGATACGCCTTCGAGCGCCGTGGTGGCTTTACGCCTCCGCGAGCCAAACTGTCGCCGGCCAACCCTCTCTCTCTCCGCCGCCCTCTCCCCCCCTCTCTCTCTCCGCCGCCCTCTCCCCCCCCTCTCTCTCTCCGCCCGCCCTCGCCCCCCCTCTCTCTCTCCGCCGCCCTCGCCCCCCCTCTCTCTCTCTCCGCCGCCCTCGCCCCCCTCTCTCTCTCTCCGCCGCCCTCGCCCCCCTCTCTCTCTCTCCGCCGCCCTCGACCCCCCTCTCTCTCTCTCCGCCGCCCTCTCCCCCCCTCTCTCTCCTCCGCCCGCCCTCTCTCTCTCCGCCGCCCTCGCCCTCTCTCCGCCTCCCTCGCCCTCTCTCCGCCTCCCTCGCCCTCTCTCCGCCTCCCTCGCCCTCTCTCCGCCTCCCTCGCCCTCTCTCCGCCGCCCTCTCCCTCTCTCCGCCACCCTCTCCCTTTCTCCGCCGCCCTCTCTCTACTCCGCCTTCTCTCTTTGCAGCCCTTTCTCTACGCCGTCTTCTCTTTTCGCAGCCCTCTCTCCGACGCCTCTTTTTAAATTGCCAACAGACGCTTTACAGCTTACGAATTAACTGAATGATGATAACCACCGTCGTCGGTTCGTTGGCTCTCGTACGCGTTATTGGTCAAATTGCTTCCGTATCGTGTTTCGACGTCATAAACAGCGGTTTTATTTAAAAATGCATTAGCGGACGTGTCCACCCCTCGGCGAGGCTCCGCATGTAAAAATTACGCGAATTAAGTTATTTATATGCAAGGGCGGCGCAGGGCGGCGCGGGCAACGCGGGCGGAGCTCTAGCCCCAGGTGCTCTGTCGGGGAAGGGCGCCAAAGGGCTGGACAGGGAAGGCGGACACCGGCGCTCTCACTTGTGTGGGCCACTGATGAGGACCTTAATGCGCAACAGCCAGGTGCAAGATATGCGCCGCGTGAGAAAGTTAGATGTGCTTTTGAAAGCATCTTTTCGTACCATACGACAAAAGAGAGCACTGTAATGTATGAGAGTAATTGTACATTTAAAAATTAATTAAATGAATTATGTTTTAAAATACTACTTGTTTTCAATACATTCGTTTGCAAAAATATCTATATTTCCGCTACAGTTCTCCCATGCATGATGTATGAGGAATGTAAATGACGATATAGAGGAACGAAATGAATTAAGCATATCAATTGTGACACGTATTAACTGCATTATATTAAACAAATAGCTCTGAATGTTTATCAATAATCCGTATAGCATACTCTGCTTTTATTGAAACAATTAATTCTACAATAAAGAGATATGTTACCCAGTGAGAGTCACAAGAGAATAACTAATTTAGCTGCAGTAAAATAATCAGTTTTTTAAATAGCAGGCTGAAAAAGAATTTGTAACAACTCATACGTCCATAATTAGTCTCTCATCATATTTTTAAGGAATACATTTTAACGAAAAAGAAAATCCTGTCTCTAATTCACATCCATTTCAAATCAGATAAAATTAGAATTTCGTTAAATTCTTCACAAATGTGAGCAGTCATACTTTTCCCATTACTTATCCTTCAAATTCCCTAAAATTAAGTCATTTCAGTCACTTATGCAGAAGATCATTGACCGGAAAGTCGAGCCTTTACCCAAAACTCAAAATGCAAATCGTTATACTAATTAGCATACCTCGTAACTCCAGATTGGACAATTTTGTAATGAAGAGAAAAAAACATAGCGGGAAAGCAGAATTTTAGTCTCCTTTCTCGTTGAACTTATTAATCTTGGGAACTCAATTATTTAAAATGCTCCATTTGTTATGTTCTTTCATTTATTACTCTTTCATAATTTTATTTGATCATGAAGTAAACACAAAATAGAGGAGGGAATATGGAGTTAAGAGGTTTGCATATTAGCATGGCGAAATGCTATTTAATGAGATAGCGGAACGTCGCGTCTACACCGTTCGTGGACGATGGTCTGCTAGGATCCATGGCCGTCTGGGCAGCAGTGGCGTAGCGTCAGGGGACGCTGAGATGCTGAGCATCCCCGTATATAAGAACCTTAAATACTGTATTGATAATCTTACAAGTTGTCTGTTGAGCGAAACACGTTTTGTATTAATTTTAAATTAATTTCCTATGATTGAATTCGGCGGGCTGCTGAAGATGGCCTCTGATTGCTTCGAAGCTAAAATGCTTCTAGCGTCTGCCGCGAGATTGCGACGAGCAATAACGTATGCGCAGATGGAGAGGCTCCCCTCTCCTATCTTCACCTCTGGCCCAGAGAAACACGACTGCTTTACGCTAGCATCTACTGCGGAAAGAAGCTCGTTTGTGCACGAGAGCGCAGCACACTTCAGGCGGTCAGTAAATTATCTCTCTCTCTCTCTCTCACTCGGGAGTCCCCGCTTGGTAATGGGCACAAACTGTAGAAATAGTGCCTGTCTACTATTTCTTAATTAATATCCAAGAAATGGTATTATTTCTTAAATAGATTACATATTATTTAAGTCTTCAATGTATAAATTAACAAGTGGTCTTATTGCCATTCGCGTGTAAGAATTAAAGCTGAGCCATTGTATAATTTGCTTTCAAGATATCGGCAGTCCTGACTGCTGTGAGAATTTTGTGGGAAGCGCCTACACCGTCGTAAGCAATCGAGATCGTGGAAGTAGTTCCAGTGTATCTGCCTTGTGTTGCGTTCGCCTGTTAGATGAAGTAGTTAATAGTGACATTTTGTGTGTTATTTTTGAGCATCTCTAAACGTGCGAGTCACGCTACGCAGCACCACAGCCATCTTCGTCGCCGTCCTCGCCGCCGCCGATCTGATTCATATTCATAAGCAACCGTGGAGGCGGGGAAGAGGGCCACCGGTGCCCTTGGGAGAAGCAGAGGAGGGGGCTGCGGGAGGGGAAGGGTCAGACAGGGAAACTCCCTCCTGGCACCTCTTTCCTCCGCCCGGCGGACGGATCCCCCATCTTGCGTTGGTGGATGTGTAAGAGGCAATATCTTTGGTTACTAATGCAATGAGCCGGTAACTCTGTGATCGTTCTGGGAAATATAACTAGATTTCGTTGACCCATAAATATATTTACTACGTTTTTGTGTTTTAATGTCACTCTCATGAGATAATTTTTATGCTCCTCTTAGTTACCAAAGATAAACATAAATCCACATAGAAAGTTAGAAATGTAGATAGATCAACTGTAATATTCATATACTATAACTTAATTTTTAAGGATTTTATTACGTGTAAAATTCGTGTATACCCTTTCAATCTCAGTTGCTAAGAAGAGTTAAAACTGAGACGTGATAACACGAACTAATTTGATCAATATCGTTTCCTACTAGTCACGCTGTATGTCCAGTGTCCAGACAGCCATTTCTAAGATTGAAGAGCAACTGATAGTAAAAAATAATTTTGCCCTTTCAAATGTAAGAAATTTTCAAAAGATTTTTAGCAACATTGGTCTTGTTTGCATGCAATGTACAGGGTGGGAAAGGTAAGAAAACATAATTGCCCCTTACACAAAATCCCCAAAAGACATTACGGGAAATAATAAGATACAGTAATAATAATAATAATAATTCATAACAATAATACACAGTAATAGTAACCTATAGATTTACTCGTACACTTCTCCGTTAATAATTTAACGCGGATTCTGTAAGACACAACTCAGCGAAGCTTTGCAACGAAAACAAATTTCGTCTGACATATCAATGTAGACAAGTTGTAATGAATGTTTATTACATTTGTGACGTAAAGAAATGGGAATCTAGATAAAATAAGGGCGCAAAGACCATTTGTATCAGAGACTCGTCATGAAGAGGCGAGAAACCTAATTACAGATACCGGACTGGTTTGGGAACAATCGAAACTAGTGATCGGCGAGGGTAAGTCACAAGCATGCAACCCGCTCAGCAAAGACCTACCTTACAAAGAAACAGAACACGCCAGAAAGCATCGCGGCCTCGACGGCGTGCGAACTTTCTTTCGTTTTCCTAGTCCTATCCTCACCCCTTACATACAAAATTACACTTATACGCACTACACTACGACACATATCTGGAGGCTGGTTGGGATCTTTGAACTTGTCCCGGCTGGGGCGGTGCCCCGCTGATGGGCGGTACCTAATAGAGGAAAATACCGCTAGCCTATGGCAGGTCGGCGGCTGATCTTACCATTCAGCGGGTGAAGGTTACCTCTCGAGAAAACATGCACAATACTTACGGGACTAATGACCTTAGTCGTTAACGTGCCCGGAATCATTGATCAGTCTCTTAGTTTGGTTCGGTTGGTTCCATTCACCCGAAATCAGAGAGTCAAGATCAACTGCAATATCAAGACCATCGTCAATACTTGTTAAAGATCTTGAGCGTGCTTCTGGCAAATGTTTGAAGTAATGAACCGCGGAATTATGGTAATATTCCACCAATTTAAGGCGCAACATTCGGTTCTTACTCGGATGAAATAAGTCGGACGATTCGGTTCGCAGACGTCCGGGAGCGAGCGAACGATATTTCGACTGCGCTGTGACGTCAGCCGAAGGTCTCCGAGGAGCCTGAAGGCCTCCGGAGGCCCTCGTGCTGCCGCCGGGGACAACTGATGGCGGCCTCGCGTGCCACCCACCTGCGCGAGCACCGCGCTCCGCCCAGCCCTTCCGCTCCGCCCCAGCGCGCCGGGCGGCGCTCCACTTGCGAGCGAGGGCAGCGCGGCAGCGGCGGCTCTCAGTTCAAGCGCGGAGATATGGAAATGTAACAAATTCAGTTGAAGATGCTGTACGAGATGACATGCATGTCGAAGAAGAGCACAAGGATTTTCATGTCATTTTTTCAACATAAGCCTAATATTAAATATGTATATTTTTTTTTTCAATATACTGATTACGATAATAATTGGATAATTCGATTAATTAATAATTCGAATCATGTGGATCAGATCGTTGGATAATTCGAATTCTGAAATTAAAAATAACAATTTTCTAAACAGGTATCTTCAGTTAATTTCAAAAAATACTATTTCATATTTGCATGAAAATGAATTTATTATGAAAAATATATTAACAATTAACAAAAAAATTAAAAACTTTAGAGTTGAATAATTTACTTTAAATGATATAGATCTATAAAATTATTACTTTGTATCATTCAAAACAACTTGTGAAATAAATGTATATGGTAAATATTTTCTTGCCTATGAGTCGGATAAAATGTATACTGCTGTATGTAAAGATTGTGGTCAGAATCACCTAAAAATTGACGGACGCGTAGAATAGTCTATCCAAAAAAATTGATCAAATGGCGTGCAAGTGGGCCTAGCAGTGCCCTGTTTTGTGTAATAGTTGAAGTCTGTTACGCCACACAGATGGTGTAGAGCTGTCAAACGACGCGGAAACGTGCAAGCGAGTGCCATTGTGCCTTGTCGACGGCGCACTATATAGCATCTTAGTGAGTCCGTGCGGGACGGAATGGTGGGTCTCCGAGAAGGGGGTTTGTCATACCGTAACAATACGTCTCTAACGGGGCGCCCTGCTACGGCAGTGATGCGTGTGTGGAACCAGTGGATAGAGGAGGGTCATACATAGCGACGAGTGGATACAGGACCACAGAAAGTTATCAACGCGTTAGATGGCAGCCACCTTGTCCGCATGGCCGTAACCGACACAACGGCGTCATCTGCATTGTTGACTCGACTTTGGATCACTGCGACGGGCGTAGTTATGTCTGTGTCGACGGTTCGACTCCATCTGTTGAGGGTTCGTGGGACCCATACCACTGCGTTGGATTCCATTGGCCAGAAACCACCAACGCTTAAGAGATCGATGGGCTCAAGAAGTGTTCACTGGCGTGCTGAGTGGCAAAATGCGGTGTTTTTGGACAAGTCCTGTTTCAATTTGTGGTACAGCGATGGCCGCGTAGTGTTATATGCTATCGTTGTGATCGCAATCTGCCAGCCTGCATTGTCCCGCGCAAGCGCAAACGCCAAGGGTGATGGTTTGGGGAGCCATTAGGGAGGTTTTAGATCCCGAGGTACAACCCCTTCTGCAAGCAGCTCCATATGCCGTGTATCTGCAAGACAATGCCCAACCTCATGTGGCGAGGAATGTGCACGCTTTCTGCAAAAACGGCGGATACCACTGCTTTCCTCCTCCGCACGTTCGCCTGACGTATCACCCGTCGAACATGTCTGGGATATGATTGGTCGGCAACTTGTTCGTTCTGGTCCTCTTGCCGCCACTGTCGATGCTTTGTGGTCACGCGTAGATATCGCTTGGCAGTGGGTTCCCCAGTAGCATATCCAGGCTCTCTTTGAATCCAAGCCACAATGTCTAGAGGCTCTGATGGCAGCGCGTGGTGGGTTCACACCGTGCTAAATAATTAAGATCAAAATGCACTCATAGTTATTTAATGTTAATAATTTGTATATTGAGATATTTCTAACCTGTGGAAAAAATTTCATTGTAATTGTATGTCCCCTTCTTGACGTTGCAATTTCTACAAACATTAGTGTGTATTTATCATTCAGTACTTCAATAAGATTTCGTAGAAAGGTTTGGCATTCCAAACTTATCTTTTGACTTTGTTTGTTCTTTGAATTGTTTCGGAAAATTTGGCGCTCTAAATAAAGATATAATGTTGTAAATAATATTTTTGTTATATACTTATACTAATCGCATTGGCAATTTCATTTTTATACTTATATTATTAGAATATCATCCTACATCACTAGCATCTTTCCAAAGAATACAACCTCAGACAATGGTTCTAGTGTTCAGCGAGAAAATGGGTTTAAATGTTATTTTTCACGCTAATGTCCGTTGTAAAAAGCAATTGATAACCTGTCGTTAGAAACAATTACTGTCACAGTTCTTTCCAATTCGGTTCATTGAAGGCAATAGAGTAGTTACTTTCTATCAGTTTGTACACGGCTAATAATGTAATTCATCAACCTCTTTTGTAACGACTATCGCGCGAAAAAAAACAATCATTAGGTTCACCCTACTTTCCTCTACCCGATTAGCTGCCACTATGGGTGACCGCCGGCGCTATGCAACCCCGACGGGTAGCTTTGTGCGCCGGCGGTGGCCGCATCGAACCCCGGCGCGGTGTGCGCATGCGCGTGTCGCCTGTGATTGGCGGGATTGTGAGCGCGATGCGGCCGAGGGCTTCATTATGGGTCACATTGTCGCAAACGCAACAAACAAAAGTGCGTCGCGGTGTGGTGCAGAGCTGCGCGGAGCAGCGCGGTGTGGTGTTGGAGCAGCGGGTCCGTCGACAGAGGGCGCCGGTGGAACAATACGCGAATCAAAAAGTGGCGCGGCGGCGGCGGCGAGGGCGACGGGGCGGTGGAGGCCGCCCGCGGCGCGGCGCCGTGCAGCGGGCTGCCCGCGGGCGCCCTCGCGCGCCCCGCGCGTGCTCCGTTTGAATAAAGGGGCCGCTAAGTGGATTGTGTTTGGCACGCGGCGCACGCGACGTGACGCTGCCACATGCGATCGGCTCGCCCACGTCCTGCCCTGCCCTGCCCCGCCCTTCACTTCACTCCGCGTCCCGTCCCTCCCTTCACGCCCCACCCATCCCTTCACTCCCCGTCACGCCCCTCCCTTCACTCCCCGCTCCGCCCATCTCTTCACTCCCCGCCCATTCCTTCACTCCCCGCCCCGCTAATCCCTTCTCTCCCCCTCACGTCCCTCCTTTCACTCTCCGTACCGCCCATCCCTTCACTCCCCGCCCCACCCATCTCTTCACTCCCCGCTCCGCCCATCCCTTCACTCGCCGTCCCGCCCATCCCTTCACTCCCCGCCCCGCCTATCCCTGCACTCTCCGCCTCGCTCCTTCACTCACCGCCCCGCCGCTCACTCTCTACCCTGCTGTGGTTGGTAGTTTTTCGAAGTTTCCCCGATCCATATCAGGGTCACCAATTGCTTCCGATACTTTCACACTTTCACATAAATTCACTACACTACAACATTATATGGACAGACCAGTCTAGTCTAGAAATTTTCTCTTTTGAGATAGAACCATGCTGGAGGCAGATAATTGGAGGGAGGAAAATACCCCTGACCGACGTGTAGGTCAACACCAGTTCCCCTGGTTCAGAGGAAGAAGGAACACCGCCACCTCTCAGAATATAACAATCCATATATTTGCGAGACTGATGACAATAGTGGTCACCCATACACACTAAGTAAGCAAACAAATAGTCAATCGGAAGACCCGTTCTCTCCCTTTCGCCAACACGTTCTCGATCTTTCCACACCCGTACCTCGCTTCGCTCTCAGTGTCCCCGTACCTCGCTTCGCTCTCAGTGTCTAAGGTCTATTCAAATTCCAACCTCTCGTTCCCATCGACTTCATAACAATCTCACCCCAGCCTCGCTCCATGCTCTTCTTATGAATATTCTAAGCCATTGACCGAAAACATCAACTCTACCCTTCATAAATTACCAACTTCTTTCAAACTACTTTGTGAACTAAATTAAATTTACTACATTGAAATAATTTACCTCACCTTTTTAGTTTAATTATTGATCAAATACACTTATTTTGACTGTACAAACCGTTTTCGCATTGGTATAGCAAAGAGCACAGAAAACCCGCTAGCTAAATCAATTTAAAGGCGGTTGGAAATGTACACCTCTTCGAAGAATAAGCCAGTGAGTTTCTGTCCCAGACAATTTGATTAATAAAAATACCACTAACAATGGTATGAACCAAAAGTAGTTTTGCTTTTACATGGTGCATGCGCATTTTGAAAACGATAATAATACTATTTTGAGACACAGCGCAGTTTCCACGGTGCCTACTTCTGCTCTTTCCTTGAGAGAGATGTCATCGTCCAACATCGATAGTGAGGAAAGGTAAATGAGCGAGCAATATTGTGAAATTTCAGAGAACTTATTCCAGGATTATGTTCAGAGGAACATATGTAGTCATTTCAGAGAAACAGGATTCGCGCCGTACTACATTTCACTTGACGTGTTCAGTATGTACCGTACGTTCGTGAAAATAGCCCTTACATCTGTCAGCATTCTCTGACGTCTTCTCATCTTCCACAAGTAGCCCTTCAATCCGCGGAGAGAAGTGTGCATTGTTTGGAACGGGAGTCGCGCGGGGCGCTGCCCACGGTCATTCAAAGGAGCTCTCATGGGATGTGCGGAGAAACCCGTGTGGTGGAATCAATACGTGAATTGTACCGAGGGTGTGTGTGGTGAAGGGCCGTGCATTCGAGATGCGACTCGCGTCATGCGACAGTAATTCATAGAGTCATTGTGTAGTAAGGGAGTCGCCCTAGAACCCTGCCCATTCATCTCTTATTACAAAATCAAGGTGCATTGAGAACACTCTTGAGAGGGGATATTGGGGATGCAGCACATGAATTCTATTAGTACTCATGAACTTTATTATCATAGTTAATTACTTAATTATATTTTATGTAGTCATTAGCTCATTTCTACTGTGTCTTGAAAGAAAGGGTAATAAACGTTGAATATTAAATATACTTATGAAGATCTATAAGACATTGATTGTTTTTTTTCATTTTCATACGAGTGGAAAAACAGTGATATTTAAAATAATTAAATTGAGTCTTTTTAGAACCTTTTTAAGAAAATAAAAATGTCTCCAGATCTCTTCAGACTGAAAATTAATTCCCCAAAGTAATACAGTTAGTCATACAACTTCATGTTTATACTTTAAAACAAACTCAAACGTTCTGGTCTATGTTGAAAGTGACAGGTCACTTCGCGACAGTAAAAGCAGTTGTTTTTTTTCAAATATTGGTTTAATGGACCAGTCACTTATTTATGTTCTTAAGATCATTGAGGAACCGTTAATGAAAACCTTCTGTTATTATGAGATATTTTCTTGTATTTTATATCATTTTCTCTGTTCATATAACAATATAATGGTTTCACATATGTGTCAAAAATTAAATTTAAGATAACATTTTGAATATTTTATGGCATCTCTATCAACAAATATACAAATATTCTTAATAATTACACGTCGCGATAATTTATTTTTGCATTTACGAATATACTGTACAAAATAAGAATTCAAAACGGACATATAGAGATCTGGATATTTAATTAAGTTATATGGACAACAACCAAATGTAACATTCCAAAAACATGAATTGAAAAACTGTTACAACATGCTGAACAACATTCAATATCACGAACACAGCTAGTCATACAGTTCATGTTGATGAAGCATTTCCAGAGGATGTGATATACGTAATTAATAGGTCAACCACCTAAGCATAATATTGACTGCAAACTTTAATCCTATTTATAATCCACTGTCCTAACGCGAATTATTAAACTGTACTACACACAAAGTGCTACAACACACATCACAGAGACAATTCAACGGATAACATGACAATACAATGGTTTCCTTAATAGAAATTGATTCACTGCGTTACAATAACAAAGTTATAATTTTAAATAGGCTTTAAAATTGAATTCCACCGCCTGTGGTTTGGATAAAATGGTCGTGAGAGTACGAGTAACAATCTGTGGGCCATTGGAAATGGAACTCGCGCGGTGTATCCACAAGTTCCGAATTCCCGGGCAGCGCAATTTGGGGGGCGGAAGCGGGGCCGGCGGCGGCGGAAGTGGCGCGGCGTGGCGTGCCGGAAGGGCATTCGGCGGGCTGTCTGTCCCCCTTCTCCGCCCCTCCCCCCCATCCCCGTCCCCGCCGCTGCAATCCTCCCCACGGCCCGAACCAAACTGCTCCAATCGCCCTCTCGTAAGTGCCGTGAGTTGAGGAACACGCCTCTTTCCATGAAAGCAGTTTCCGGATCTCCAATTTAGTGCTATCGGGAACACTCGTACTGGGTGAGAGATATGGAAGTTACTTTCGTAATAGATTTCGCTCCATAGGAATATATGCGTTCTCACTACACATGGATGTAATTCACACACTTCATACATTTATTCGAAAAGTTTCCAATAATTTCAAATGTACGTTTCATATATTTTCTCATTTATATCACGACAGTAATTTGAGCTTTAATTCTAGCTTTTGTACTATTGTAACAGTCGATTTGTGAAAGCGGTTAATCTCACGAAGAAGCATATTTTCTGTTGTTTGTTTTAGGTTGTCTCCTAAATGTTGTTTCATTTCAACTTGTTCAAAATCATACTATATGACACTCCTCCAATTCTCTTTATGTATTCTCCTTTGTAAGTAATCCACGAAATTGAAGTTTAAAGAAACCAAAATTTAAACATACAAAAATTGTAGATTTCAAACCTGCATAGACAAAATTATTGTTTTTAGTCATTCAATTTCATGAATTCATCAGCAGTGAATTAATTATCTGAAATTTACTTTTACCGCTAGCACCAACATAAATATTTAAAATATATGAATCAAACATTCATAATGCTGAAATAAAGAAACGCCCTCCTTCCATTCAACCAAACATTTTTCAAAAAACCGACAGAATAAAAGCGAAACCTGGCTAAGCGACCGATCGTTTCGCGCTTTCAGGACAATAAGCACGGGGAAATTCGCTTGCCATCGACCGCTGGGTGACGCGGCCTCCATCAGTATTCGTCATCGAAGTAGCTGCCACGCGCTAATTGACGTCAAAGCCGTCGACCGGCTCCTTCGGAAGGCTCGCGGCTACGCGCCGTCGCACGGGGAACCGTGGCCTCTCCGGTCCACATCACATTACACCGTTTCTCTTCACGCTGTAGACCAGTGGTGTCGAGGTCGATGCCATAAGTGGGAGTCCGTGGCAGGAGTGCCACGACGAAATCGCCCCTCCACGCAGTTCATCACCCCGCCACCAGAGACAACGCCATCCCTCTTGTAAAACGGTGGGAGGTTACTAATAGTTCCCTTTCCCGACGCTAATTGCGCAGAGAAGGTCGTGGCATGTTACGGTGCCACGAAGCGTGCCGCTACCACCACTAGAAGACCTTGACACGCTGTAGACTGATATTCCCCGGCCTCGTTTGTTACCTTACCATCCTATCTTACCTCGTTCCTTCTCGTCCGATTCACCCGGCCCATCCAAGCCCAAGGGCAGGCCATGACAGTGCTCCGTCGAAAATCACTGTATTGGTAACGAACGGTGTCGATGCAGAGCGGTGGGCGACAGTGTGACTTTGGAAAGCCTATGAAGGCTGCGGGAGGCAGTGGGTGTATTGGAAATCGGTGAAGCGGTGGGAAACGGCGGAAGGCGTTGGGAGTGAAGCGGTGAAGTGGTGAAGCAGTGAAGCGGTTGGAGGCGATGAGCGTGCACATGGTTGTGGTGGGGAATAGCTGCAGTGCTGTATCGTGACCAACGTGGCAACTGGTGAGAAACCAGCAGGTGTAAGGAGGGAGAGTAAACGGGCGGGTGAATGGTGGTTGGCGAGCGAATGGTGGATGAGAAGGTGAATGGTGGGTGGGAGGGTGAGCGGGCAAGTGGTGAGCGGGCGGGCAAATGGTGAGCGGGCGGGCAAATGGTGAGCGGGCGGGCAAATGGTGAGCGGGCGGGCAAATGGTGAGCGGGCGAGCAAATGGTGAGCGGGCGGGCAAATGGTGAGCGGGCGGGCAAATGGTGAGCGGGCGGGCAAATGGTGAGCGGGCGGGCAAATGGTGAGCGGGCGGGCAAATGGTGAGCGGGCGGGCAAATGGTGAGCGGGCGGGCAAATGGTGAGCGGGCGGGCAAATGGTGAGCGGGCGGGCAAATGGTGAGCGGGCGGGCAAATGGTGGGCGGCGAATGGTGAGCGGGCGGGCGGGCGGTCGAATGATGAGTGGGCGAATGGTAGGCGGTCGGGCGGTCGAATGGTGAGTGGGCGAATGGTGGGCGGGCAGTCGAATGGTGATGGGGCGGGTGGGCGGGATCGGCAGGCGGCGGCTGGCGGAGGCTGTGAAGGGCATGCAATGGCCGCAGCGGAGAGCAAGTGGCAGGAAACAGGGGTGGGGCAAAGGAAATCGACAGCGGGCGGAGCGATGGGGGGGGCAGGGCGGGGGTGGAGGCGGAGTGCGGGCGGCCGCTTTGAGTCGTGCGCTCGGCTGTCACGCACCGCGCCGCCGCGCTTCGCCGCCCCTCCCCCCTCCTGCTACGGGAGCCCCTCCTCGTTGCCGACACTCCATACGCTAATTAGATTTCCGAAAGGGCTATGAACGGAAGGAGCGGGCACAGGCTTAGAGTTACGTGTGATTTGCTGGATATCGTTGGAAAAAGTATATTAAAATATTATGTTTATTGTTTTCTCTCTTACGGTTTTTGAACTGTTGTAAATTCTGTAACTATATAAATATTTTTAATTCTTCACTAATGAAAACCTGTTTAGTTTATTGTTACTCTTCTAGTGAGGTATTAATGTGTAGATTCTTAAATGTAGAATTTTTCTGTTTTCATTAGAGTCAAACTCAAATGCAATTAATTCACTCCTTTTATAATTGAATTCAATTGTTAATTCCTTAGACAACGATAATGTAAAATAGTTAATATAAACAATGTGTTTATTAATATCATCTCGTGTATTTGAATCTAATTATTTTCCTTTTCTCGTAATTTTTACTATTTATTTTTGACAATTTTTTTCTAAATTCCAACCGCTGAGCCGTATTACAACTTGTTCTCCGTTTATAAGAAAGAATTTCAAGTAACAGAAGTACCTCGACACAATTCGGCAACCTTCAATTCAAATCACTTTCTTATAAGACATTACTAATCACGGGGATGTGTTGTAATGCACTTCCATGGTTCAGGTTGCTGACGAAGATGAACCCAGCAGCTCGCAGAAAGAGAAGTGTATCCCGCCACGTGCAGCCTTTTTTTTTTTTGTCGGCGTCGCTCGCACGGCGCACTGTGACCTGCAGACGCAGCGTGGGGGCGGGGCGGGGTTGAGGGCAGAATAATTAATCTCCGGCTCCCAGGGCGCTGGCGGGGAGCCTGCCCGGGCTGCGCGACGGGGCGGGGCAGGGAAGCGTGCCTCTGTCAGCGGGCTTCCGCGGTCCTATTAACGTGTTTACCTGCGCACCTCACCGACTCGCTTTGCCGCCGCTCCATACGGAATATATTCTTTTCACAAAACGCGCCGCGCATTGACGCCCCCCAGTCGCGTTTCGCCGTATAGAAAAATCGCGAACCTCACCTTTGACGTGTACTTTTTTCATGAAATTGTATCGTTTGTCACGAATCGTTTGATGTGACAGGTATTATTCGGACTTTTGCAGTTCCAGAATTTGTCAAAGTTGCGTAATTTTTAGAACGCGCGGCTGCCGGGCGCCGGCCGCCGCTGTCAGCGGCCTCAGCGCCGCGCCGGAGCGAACGTGCGGAGCAATGCAAGTAGGCGGGCGCAGGGGCGGGGTTGGAGTGCGGGAGGGGCCGCGCGGTCTGGATTGATTGATTATTAGTGATTCCAGGAGCGTCCATTGCAAAGATCATTAGTTCCGTAAGTCTAGTGTATATTTTTGCTCGGGTAAGGGTGATCTTGTACCTGCTAGATGGCGAGATCCGGCGCTGACCTACCGTCGGCTAGTGATGTTTCCCCAACCAAGTATCTCCCATCAGTGGGGCACCGCCCTAGCCGGGACAAGCTCTAAGCTCCCGATCGGTCTCCTGGCATGTGTAGTACTGTAGTGCATGTAAATGTTGAGTAAAAAGGAGCGCGGAGAAGACAAAGAAGAAAAAAAGGAAAGATCGCGCTGTCCGTGACCCGTTTGGTAGGATAGTGTTCCGGCATTATCCTGGTATTGATCGTAAAACGACACGGAAAACTACCGATCAGAGCATCCGGCCTCTAGAATTGTCCTCCAGACAGCGACAGTACTCGACCTAGCTATGTTGCTAGTTGGGGAAAATCCTGTCACCATAGGAACTCGGACCCCAGGTCCTCCCGGTCAGAGGATCTGCAGCGACATCAGTTAATGCCCTGAGTCACCTCTCCCGGCGCGCGTGATCTAGTTGCAGGCCGCTGGACACGACCGAAACAGAGGCCAAGAGACTGCAGTCAAAGGTTGTGAGTTTGCTGAGGCGACATTGACACTGCTGGGGCGAAGTGACAGGCAGATGGTATTCGGAGGATAATCCAATCGGTGGATGAGCGACATGAGTAGGTTTGTTGGCACTTGCGCAATGGTATAATGAATCATGAGTACAGAGGACTATATTTCGATTTTCCTACAGACATTAGGTCATTGTTACACCTCCTGCCTTATAAAATGAATATTTTTAACTAATGCGCGAACGTCCTTCTCAACGGGGCTCGTGGCCTCAGAAATGTGCTTACCATGTTAAAAAGATTCATTCCATAAGTCAGGAGATGGAACATTGACCTTATGGCACTGGCCACTTTAAAAAAATGAAGTATAATTTGGCGGTGTCAGAATAATGAGTTGTTTGGAAAAAAAATCAGAGGATTGCGCAATGGTTTGGGAGTTAAGAATGTGTAGATGGCTGGGTTCCTTGACATTATCGGACGAATTAAAAGTATGATTAGCGGGATGAGGAACTTGGTCAGGGTAGATGATTTTGGTATATTTAGGAAGAATAAGTAGAGTATAACTGGTTCATACATACTGGTTTTGTACATGCGTCGAACGAATGCAATAGTACACACAAGCGCACGCATTTCGGAGAGGCGTCATTTCGTGGTAAGGAACGTTTGCAAATACATATGGCTTTCCATAACAGACAGACGTGCTTTTAATAGAGTGCACTTTTAAAAGCAAGGAATTATGCATGCAAGAATCTACATTTTTACCTTTCCTCTCGCAACTAAAATCGTATTTGAATTCTTTGCTACCAACACTGCGTTGGATTAGTTATTCGGGAAGAAAGTTGCATGCAAAAATTTTAAAGACTTACATGCAACTTGACTTATAAACACCTCTCTGACCACACTGTCTTCTTGCCACCCACTAGATTTCCAGTTAGTGACATGTATCTTGTGAAAACAAATGATACAAATGTTGAGATTAATTTAATGTAAAATTATTCTCTCCTCTTCAAGTTGTTCCGTAAAATTTCTTTCATATAAATAAATACAATACACATTTCAAGCACGACGTTGAAAACCGTGTGTGGGAAGAAGGTACAGTGCCATTGCCGTGCAGACAGAGTGAGGGTCAGGGGAGTCTTGTTTCCCCTTACTGAACATTTCAAAATGGACCACGTAGCCTTACATAATCAAATATATTTTCGTAAATATCTTGAATCTTTTTCTAACCACTTTGAGAAATTTTTTTAAGGAATGTGGAAGATGTCCTCCAAGCTATCTGGCAATACTGAAAAAGGGTCCACAACAAACATATATGTAATAATTATGTGTAGTAATTATGTGAAATAAAATGTTTAATGCAAAAGGGGCCCAGAAATGCGGTTGGCGTCCTTTCCTGTCATATGTTGCAAAGGCTTACGTATCGTGTAGACAATTTGTAGCGCATTTGTGTCACGTTGCTCTCAACCTTGCCATTGGACTTTTACGTTCGAAAGAGAAATTGTGAGGAAGTAGCCTAATCAGCAGTTTAGACGGCCGAGAAGGACCTGACGGCCGAGACGGACCTGACGGCCGAGACGGACCTGACGGCCGAGACGGACCTGACGGCCGAGACGGACCTGACGGCCGAGACGGACCTGACGGCCGAGACGGACCTGACGGCCGAGACGGACCTGACGGCCGAGACGGACCTGACGGCCGAGACGGACCTGACGGCCGAGACGGACCTGACGGCCGAGACGGACCTGACGGCCGAGACGGACCTGACGGCCGAGACGGACCTGACGGCCGAGACGGACCTGACGGCCGAGACGGACCTGACGGCCGAGACGGACCTGACGGCCGAGACGGACCTGACGGCCGAGACGGACCTGACGGCCGAGACGGACCTGACGGCCGAGACGGACCTGACGGCCGAGACGGACCTGACGGCCGAGACGGACCTGACGGCCGAGACGGACCTGACGGCCGAGACGGACCTGACGGCCGAGACGGACCTGACGGCCGAGACGGACCTGACGGCCGAGACGGACCTGACGGCCGAGACGGACCTGACGGCCGAGACGGACCTGACGGCCGAGACGGACCTGACGGCCGAGACGGACCTGACGGCCGAGACGGACCTGACGGCCGAGACGGACCTGACGGCCGAGACGGACCTGACGGCCGAGACGGACCTGACGGCCGAGACGGACCTGGCGGTCGAGACGGACCTGGCGGCCGAGACGGACCTGACGGCCGAGACGGACCTGACGGCCGAGACGGACCTGACGGCGAATGCGGCGAGGATAATTCAGGAAAAAGGCGTTGCCGGAGACTCGCAATCAATCTGGTTCTAAGCGTTGTTGTCTCTTCGACAGGGGGCCGGCGCCGGGGTCGAAAGGGAGAGAGTGAGACAACACGGCCTGCGGCGGCGTCAGGATGATGGAAGCGGTGATGCGGCAGCGACCAAATGAACTCGACCGCGCCGCGTAGGATTTGTGGCCACTAAACTCGCCGATAAATCCCGACGCCGGCGCGACCGCCGCCCTTCTGCGGGGAAGGGGGCGGGGCGACCTCATGCCGTCCCCTCAGCCTTCGCTCCACTGTCGCTTACGCTCCACCGCATGTCGCACAAGTATTCTTCGCGAATTTTCTTTTCACCCTCTATCCCTTTCCAGGAGCTTTTTCAAATTCATATTTCTCTACCTATCCTGTGTTACTTCAACTACTTCACTATAAAGTAATTGACTACTCCGAAGGCTGCAAAACAATGCCTTCTCAGAAATTTTAGCACCCTCCTCTGACGTGTGAACTTTGTCTTCACCTCTTTCGAACATAGTTTCTTCATTACTAATGTCTTTGTATGCGTTTTTATTTACATAACTTCCTACTACAAGCTCGTGAGATTCTATTTCAAGTACTTGAACTAAAAATGGACTTACTTCCGTTTTTCTCTTTCAAAAAGCAACGTGTTTTTACTCGTCATCGTAATCCATTGGGCCATCTGCACTTCGCCTAGCGTGCTCCGCCACGCCGGGCAGTCCGTCGCCGTCTCCGCGGCCCCTGCTGGCGGCGGCGGCGGCGGCGGCGGCGCGAGGCAAGAGGGCGAGGTGCCGTCCGCGGCTCCCATTTCCGTCGCAAGGGCCGTCGTAGCGTCGTGTTTCAATAGGCCCCGCTTTATTGAAAGCGCCGCTCGGAGACGACACGGGAAGCGATAGGGCACGGGGCGACGACCCGGCGGGGGCGGGAGAAAGCAATTGAAAAGTTGTCGGAGGTCCTAATGAAGCGAGAGAAACGGCCCAGAGAAGGGCCGGAAACACAACGGGGAAGCGACGAAGGGAATTGGTGGTACAGAGATGGAGGAAGGTGAGAGACAGAGAAGAGAAGGGTGAGAGGCGTAGCTGAATAGCGGAGCTAAGAGATTCAATGATAGAATGTAGAGATGAGAGGTGGAGGGCAGAAGGTGGAGATTGAAAGACAGTATTGTGAGACTCATAGCTAAATCCAGTGGGTGAAACTTGGAGTTTCCAAGTTGAAGGTGAAGTGTAGGAAGGGTGAATGAAGAAGTGAAGGTGAATAGGCAAAACAATAACAATGCAAGAAAGACCGTAGAGAGTTAGAGGTAGAGAGGGAGGGGAGAGAGAGAGGGGGGGAGAGAGATGGAGGGAGGGGAGAGAGATGGAAGGAGGGGAGAGAGATGGAGGGAGGGGGAGAGAGAGGGAGGGAGTGGGAGAGAGATGGAGGGAGGGGGAGAGATGGAGGGGGAATGAGAGAGGGGAAGAAAGGGGGAGGGAGAGATAGAGATAGGGATGGAGAGGGGGATGGAGATAGGGGGAGGGAGGGAGAGTGAGAAAGCGTGTGATAGGTAGATGGTAGGTTAAGTGCCCACGGCCAGGAAATGAAGTCAAGGTGCAGCGTGCGGAGAAAGAACGAATGAGCGTACCCTGCAGCTGGAGAGCAGAGCACGTAGTCTTGGCCGTAGAGCGAAGGAAATATTATTAGGGAGAAGAGGGTATAGGACACAGGGCTGAGGGTGAAGGGCGTAGGGCAGATGGCGGTGGGTGGAGGGCAGGAAGGGCGTTGTGTTGCTCGCGCCGTAACGACGCGACCGCGAGTAATTGAGCGAAACGGCCTCCTAAATTCCTCCTACAAAGCGGCGGGACGCGACCTGGCGGGGCTGCTTCGCGGTAACAATCTGACCTGTGAGGCATTGAAGGCCCGAAACTTTCTTTCCGATGTCCCACTCCGAGCCGTTCGCCTAACGTCGTTGGAATGGAAGACGTACATTCCGCTTTCTATTCCTTGTGAAATTAGATATGTCGCTATTACGACTTGGACTTTTCAATCATTGGGCACGCTTTTTTTTGATTGGGTGCTAACAACAATTATGTAAATGTTCAAGAGTTAGAGCCATTCTTGAGCTCTTGAAATGTGTTATATGAACTGATGGATTTGAATACATATGTTTGTAAGGTAGATCTATTTTTAATAAGAAGAAAGGATACGTTAAGTAATGTACAGTAATCTATACTTATCTGAAATAGCACAAAAGAATTGAATGTATTCTAACTTTTTCCAAGATAATTGACGATGAACTTTCATTAAGACTAAGATAATGAAATTTATTTATTAAAAATTAATAAAAATATCTTCTTAAATGTTTCTTTTAAATAATACTTAAAATTCTTAGAAATATTAAGAATTAAAGATTTTCTTATCTCAGAGTTTATTGCTCATTTCCTCATTTACAAAAGGCACTGTTTATTAAAAAAAACACTTTGAAGAAGGAAATGGTAATAACACAATTTTCCGGAAGAAACGTGAAAGAACAGTTTTCTACTTCAGTAAGCTTATGGAATACTATTAAAAAACTATTTTGGAAATAATTCATAAGAAAAATAGTAAAACTTTTCTATCGCTCATGCTCGAGACTAGAGAAATTTCTCTATGCAGAGAAATTCTTAAAAAAAGTTTTTGCCTCTCATGTAGAAAATAGCCCTCCATGAACAGGTGTCCATTAAGTGAAGTCTCACTGTACATGAAAATATCCGTAATTTTATTATTTAAAGATGTCGTCCCAAAGAAAGCGTTGAATATTAATTGTATTTAATTTAGTGCTGATTGAGTTTATATCGTGGAAATATAGAGTTCAAAATTGTATATATCTTTCTTACTTGTTCCCGGCAATCAATGCGAAGTGATTTATAACTTTGTTGCAAAAAGTAAAATTTTTTGAAGTTCTCCAGAGACACCTATCTGTTTATGTACTATTTATCAATAATATTTTTATTCCGAATCTTTATTTGGTGTTTATAGTTTAAGACCTAAATGAAATGTGCACCCCTAAAAATGCAGAGAAACATTTGAACTGAAACTTTGGGATGTTTCAATAAATGTTACAAAAAAAATATAAAGTTACATTCGATTCCTATAAATCGCAACAACTGGCTGGCTCGCAATTAGTAATTATTAATAACCTTGAAATTTTAGATAGTGTAAACTAAAGAATTCATTGAAAAAGTAAAGTAAAAAAATTATATTCTTATAATTGAGCGTTAAGAATACATCTGAAAAATAATACGTATTAATTAATCAGAGATTAAAGTCTTAAGTAGGAAAATATTTAGTAGCTTTAGTATTCTCATAAAAATCAACAATGTATAGACACACAAAAACAGAACTCTCGAGCAAGATGTACGATTAAAATAAAGTGGGAACCTTACGAGCTCCCTCTTACGTGAAAATTGACTGTATGTTCAATGTTGATCAGTTTACATCATTAGGGCTAATAGAAGCTAACCTTTGGAGTAAAAAGTGCGCGACAACAAACTAAAACAGTATTTGTTTGGCTCTATCACGCCCAGTCCACGGCAATAATCGAGTTCCTCGCTGAGCACACTCAGCCAGCCGCACTCTTCCTCTCGCTTCAACACTTCGCCGCTCCGCCATTAGAGGCCGGCGCTCGCAGCGCCCTCCATGGAGGCAATCGCGAGCGGCGCAAACACAAGCACGCCGCGTTATTTACCACATTGAAGACCCAGGCACACCCGTGTTTACACAACGGTTCAGTGGGGTCGTGACATTCACGTGTGTGTACAAAATAGCAATGGTTAAATATCTTCTAGATCTGAGATGTATCAAATATGGCAATAGAATTCTTCAACTTTGTCAGACTGTGTTTGGCCTTTTATTTTACAGACAGAAAATTGTTTAAAAAAATAATTTTCTGTCTTTAAAACAAAATACTAAAATCAGTCTGACAAAGTTGAAAAATCTATAGTTTTTCTATATATAATCTATAGTTAATTTTTCAACAGTCTCAGACTGTTTGGTCTTTTATTTTACGGACAGAAAATTGTTTAAAAAAATCAATTAGCTGTCTTTAAAATAAAGTACCATGTACAGTCTGACAAAGTTGAAAAATCGATAGACAGAAAAGAAAATAATAATTTGAATGATATTTTTCCTTCGTTCATTTTTCAAGAAGTTGTTTAAAAGTTTGGAAGAACACACATAATGTGAGATAGCCTTCATGCAAATAAACATTGTTAACATTTATTTGTGTGGGTAGATTAGAAAAATGGGAAACAATAAATCAAGAGGTTTTTAAGTTTCGATAATATTTTCAAATTCAATAAACATTTGTTTAAGCAAAATTAACGGAAGTATAAAACACGGAAGAGGCTGGCAGGAAAAGGTTGAAAAAGCTGCTAGGAATCAGAACAGTGGGCTGGCGGCGAGTTGGTCACGTGATTGTAGTCGCAATACCCGTAAATTTTCAGGGCGCTTCTGGGTTAGAAAATAATCAAAACGGTTAGAATAGGCTGAATGTAATTTTTGGTGTCAAAATTATATTCTTGAATATCTGATTTCCGAGGTAAGTCAACCAGGCCGTTTCAAACAGCATGTGAAGTCAGAAGAACAATTTCAGGCATGAGAGAAAAGAGAACGGCATTTTTTATGGCAGTGGACAGAACACATCAAGCTGATCATTCCCTGAAAACGAAAACCGCAAAGGAACTACCTGATATCAAAACAATGAATTGCACATTGTGCGATGGACCGTAGATGGTTCGAAGGGATGACTACCTCCAGCAGCCAAGGCACAAGCAGGTTCCCCCCTCCCGCCTGATCGATATCCGATCATCGACAGCGGCTCGGCACTCCCCGCGGAGAGCGCGCGCTCTCTCGCAAAAATCCATTTAGATAAGCGCTGCTCCATTTAACGAATCCTTGTCGGAGCAATTAGCGCTATCGAGGCGAGTGATTTCGCACGTGGCGCCGCGTGGTGGCGGCGGCGACGACGACGATTATGGCGCGACCCGCCGGCGCCAAAGCGGACGCGGCCGAACGCAAACCTCTCTTCTTATCCACTTCAAATTAATTCTCTAATCGAGAAGGATGAAGCTCGCAGCTTGGTCTATATAAAGGTCATTAATTCTCAAGACGGGGAGAGGCGGACGTGAATGGGGTACCCATTGTGGCGTCGCGAGGAGGGGCGTGGCGGGGAGGGGCGGGGCGGGGAGCGAAGAAGCAGCACGCGCTCCGAATATGAAATGGCCTTCTTCCTCCGCGGAGCCGCCGCTTCCGTCTCGCTCTGTCATTCGTCTCCCGCTCGCTCCCCGGCCCTGCTTCCTCTCAGCCGTTTTCCTCTCGCTTTTTTTCCCCTCTCTCTCTCTCTCTCTCTTTCTCTCTCCACTCTCGTCTGGACCCGGCCGCCCTCCTGCCCGCGCCCTCCGTCTTTATCTGGCTCCCGTCTAATTTCAGCTGCAGTAAATATTGCCGGGTCTGGGGCGCGGTGCAATGAATATATCGAATGCTGCCTCGGTGATTGTGGATGCGCCCCAGACGTTTAGAGCGGTGATGGGGGATGCTGCGAGGTGAGCTAGTAGTGATTGGCCACAGTCGCGGAGAAGGCTGAACAATCCACTTGTTCCGTTGTAGGTCAAAAAGTTTCACTTCATGCGTAGCGTAGTAAAAATAAATGTATTTTACAAATAAGTTATACTTTCATATTTTTTCGAAAACATTCTTTGTAATTCATATCTATCAAATTTTTTCAAGCCTATAACAAATATTATTTTCTTAACAGCTAAGAAAAATTTTGAACTAAGCAAATCCCAATACGTCAGTTGTAATAAAAATACTTTGTAACAATGACTCATTAATTTGGTCGCATGAAGAGCTACAAAAAATAAAATAGTACGTTAATTTTTAATCGTGATAACTTAATCATAATGGTAATTGACTGGCATGTTCATAAAAATAATACATATTCTACGAGTTCTTTATTAATGACAAATCGTTCATATCTGCTTGTTTGCTTTAGCTATATAAAACTTGAAGGAGCATCGAACACAGCGTGCGGTGTGATTAGTGAACTGTGATTAATTCAAGGCATACGCCAATACACATCACTCCACTATCCTCTGATTGTTCAAGTTACCTTGGAGGACCACTGGTGATGGGATTAATGATTGATTGGTTGCAAGTCACCAGTCTTGCGTTCCTCAAATTGATATTTCAGGTGCTGTCATTATTACACAGAAATAAATGAGAAAACCTAAAGTTGACACATATAGTTGAATTAAATAAACATTACTGATTACTACTATGATAAGTAGTTCTGCACAACGCGCACAAATGTTCACTTGAAACGTAAATGTTTCGAATTAGGGCAATTTGTACCACTAATTAGTTCATCGTACAATACACTGAACTATTGGGGCAATGTTAAAGTGATCTTACACACGCGTATACATAATACATTGCGATATAAAGATGTTGCAATGAGTTCGAGCTTTGCGCGGCACGGAGTGGTCGTGAAGGAGGTTTCATCTCGACTGAACGCAAGCGTTGCGTCGTAACCGACACGCTGTTTGGGTGCCACCTTTTGGCACAAACCAATCAGCGTGCGCATTATATATGATAACAAGATCAAAAGTCAGGTATTTTTTATTTGTTGATTAAGCAAATCATATAAACATGTAGAGTTTTAAATGCTACGAATTGCAATGTGTTTCATATAGCTAACTTATTAGGATAAGTGAACTGTATGTGCAAGGCTCGCGTTGTCGTAGGCGATTCTCGGAAATGCGGTGAGGCGGTGGGGCCAGGTGGCAGAGGCTTTTCTCGTAATCGCGAGTAGTTATGGCGTACAGTATTTTACATTTAAATAAAATACATAATGAAATGGTTGTACAAGTAGCTTAATCATATTCCATGAACATATATAAAAAAATGAAAAATAGCTTGCTTGTTCGAATAATTGTTATTAAATTCTGTTTAACGTGTACGTTTACATTAATTCTAATCGTAAAATAATTTGTAAAATGATTCCCCTAAATTCAACGTAAAATGTCCATATGACTCATAATATATATAGATTTTATTTCATGACCATATTCATCAACAATTTAGTTCACTTTTACGCAGTAATGCAATATATAATCATAATATTGCGAAGAAATTGACAAATATTCAAATTGTTCGGTCTGCTGCATGCTTAACGTAGAAAAAAGTGTTTATTGAAAAACTTCAAATCACTTTATCCTAACCTTAGTCATTTTGACGATGTTGCAAAGAAAGTAGTACTTTCGGATAATGTTTACGCCTGTTGATCTTGAGATTTTAATTTAATAAAAATCCTTCCGATCTATCCGGCGCATTCTTTGTACAGGTATTTACGTGGTAATATTGACAAAAATGTTCCCAAAATAAACATGTTAGGGTTTGTCGAGAGACCAGTCGGGGGCTTCGTGCTTGTCTCGGGTGGGGAGGTGTCAAGCAGGTGGGAGATACCTGGTTTGGGAAACCCCCGCTAGTAGACGGTAGGTCGGCTCTCGCAGCCAGCGGGGGAAGATAACCACCACATCTCGAGCAAAATATGCACTACACTTACGGGACTAATGACATCAGAAGTTAACGCCTCGGGAATCACTAATCAATCGAAAACGTTACGGAACCATTTTCCTCATTTTAGAACGTATTTATCATCACTGAAAATGACGACAGGGCCTGAAATGTGCTGCATGTAACACACAACAAACCCATCTTCACCCTATTGTGTTCTTACGTCTTATACAGGGCAGGTGAGGGAAGGGGGAGCAATCGATGACGTGAATCTTGGCGGCGCAGGAGCTGCGATGGAAGTGCCTGCGGCGGAAGCGGCCGCCGCGCATCCGTCGCCGGTGGCGCCGGCAGCGGGCGGGGCGCGAAGCGACGGAGGTCGAAATCGCAGGAGACGCGAGAAGTGGCGCGCCGGGGGCGGCGGCGATGGCGGTGGCGGGGAGGGCACGGGCGGCGCGGAGGAGGCGGCGGCGAGAGCGGAGGAAAGCGGGACCTAACTTAATTATAACATGGCCGGAAGGGTTTATCGGCTGGCGTGCCTGCGACAGCGTGGCTCACAGCACGCAGCCGTGTTACTGGCGCTCTCTATCGAGTTTCCAAATTAACGGTAACAGACCCATAATATTACTTACGCCGCGGAGGGCGGCGCGGGCGGGGACAGGGGCGGGACGGGGAAGGGCGGGGACGAGAAGGGGGCGGGGCGGGAAGGGACGGGGCGGGGCGGCAGCGAGGCTTCCCTTTACGACTACAAGGCGCGTGAACTCCACGCCAGGGGAAGCAAGGCGTTGCAGAGCTTCAAAGACCGCGGCCCGCGGTTCGGCGGCCGCCACCCTTCTGCCCTACCTCCGCACCGCTCTCTTCTCTGCCTGCCGGATCCGCTAACTCAGCCTGCACCTCCCGCGTCGGTTGGCAACTCTGGTTGCACACTTGTTACGTTGCAATTTAGGAGACTACGTGACGCTTTTAGGTAGAACGGGATTTTAATCTAGGCTTTCAGTCCAGATTTGTTCGCTGCTGTTATGTTTCCTTTCATCGCTTTGTTCATGGAGACGAGTATCCCGATACGTATTTTGCTAAAGAGGTTTTGTTTCTTCCGTACAATGAATGAAGTAAATTCAGTATGTTTATAAAAAAATTGTGTCTAATTGCGTTTGTCATTATCACTATTTTATTATTATTAATATTTAGTATTAATAATTACTATTATTTGTAGGTTTTATCGATTCAAATTGCCTTTGATTCAATACAGCCTTCATCGTTCCACTACATTTCTTATGTACTCTCGTAATTACTGCTGCTAAAATAACATGAAATGGCATTGGCAAATTTCAGAACATATTTTTTCTTGCTCTTCTGATACGTTTGGCGAGAATGACAAGCCTCTCAAAAGAGAATGCCGTCATTGAATACGACAGCGAAGTTCCTCCGTGCCTTTCAAAAGTGACACCCTCTTTTACGGACTCTACCATTATGAAATATCCCTTACAGAAGTTGTTCTGGTGCAAATGGAGTCTATTATGAAAGGGAATTACACGAATTGAATGTCCGTTTAGTCGTAAAAAATCTTTAGCGCGTTAACTCTGAATCAACTTCTGTCCATTCAAAAGCAAGACATGGGATTAATCTTGGGAGGGTTTGTATAAAATTAACTAGCCGAGAAAATATCTCTCAAAGTTTCTTGTTCCTCGCTCTTATTTTTTCTGTCCTTAATGTTGGCGGCACGACGTCCGTCGCACGGGGAGGGAATAGGGCGCGAGGGGGAGGACTGGGCGAGACGAGGCGGAGTGAAACGGGGAGAGGTGAGGAGAGAAGAGGACGGATTCGGGTTGGGTGACGCGTGGCAGTGAGAGACTGGACGGGGCGAGACGAGGGCTGGTAGGAATGGGGCTGGGAGAGGTGCGGTGGGGCGAGGCGAAGAGATATGACGGCGGGGCTGGGCGGGCCGGGCCGGGCAGAGGAGAGGGAAGGCAAGGAGATACGTTGAGGCGGGGCGTGAAGAGGCGAGGCGGGGGCTAGGGACCGTGTCGGGGCAAGCGGGGCTACCGGGGCGGAGCAAGGCGAAGGGAGACGACATTGGGGAGGGGCGAGAGAGGCGGGGAAACGGGGGCGGTGCGGAGCGGGTGGGGCGGGGACACTGGGGCGGGCCGGGGCGGGGTGGAGCGGAGAGAGACGAGGGCTAGGAGGACGGGGCTAGGGGGACGGGGCTAGGGGAACGGGGCTAGGGGAACGGGGCTAGGGGAACGGGGCTAGGGGAACGGGGCTAGGGGAACGGGGCTAGGGGAACGGGGCTAGGGGAACGGGGCTAGGGGAACGGGGCTAGGGGAACGGGGCTAGGGGAACGGGGCTAGGGGAACGGGGCTAGGGGAACGGGGCTAGGGGAACGGGCTAGGGGAACGGGGCTAGGGGAACGGGGCTAGGGGAACGGGGCTAGGGGAACGGGGCTAGGGGAACGGGGCTAGGGGAACGGGGCTAGGGGAACGGGGCTAGGGGAACGGGGCTAGGCAAACGGGGCTAGGCAAACGGGGCTAGGGGAACGGGGCTAGGGGGACGGGGCTAGGGGGACGGGGCTAGGGGGACGGGGCTAGGGGGACGGGGCTAGGGGGACGGGGCTAGGGGGACGGGGCTAGGGGACGGGGCTAGGGGGACGGGGCTAGGGGGACGGGGCTAGGGGGACGGGGCTAGGGGGACGGAGCGAGTGCGGCGGGGCTAGCGAGGCTGGCTTAGCGGGGCGTGGTTAGCGGGGCGCGACGGGGCGGAACGGGCCGAGACTAGTGGGTGGTGCGAGGCGAGCGGGGTGAGTGGTGGGCTGGGGATGCCACTGCCTGGGGACGGCGGCGGAGGCTGCGGCAGTCTTGGAAAAATTCTCGGCAAGTGGACGCCGCCCCTCCAGCCGCTCTACGCAGGGTCCTCCGTTGCCCGCTCCCTCCCACGCACGCGGAATAGAAGTTGGCCCAAGTTTCCGCCTTTGGGAACAAGGTTATAGAAATTGAAGAACTTGGCGTTCGGAGCAGAGGGCGCAGATAAAATAAAGAGGAGACACCACCCCGCGACCGCCGCCGCCGCCATCGCCGCCTGCGCTGCCCTGTAATGCCGCGCAGCCCTGTAGTTACCGCTGCGCCCTCCGCCGCCCTTCGCTACGCGGCCACGTGTGTGTGCGTACACACTGGAACTCTACTCTTCTGTCCAGGAAATGGGAACGAAAATGGGGTCTTCAGGGAAGTGTTGCGGAAAGTTGATGAAAATTTTGGAGCTTTGAAATAAGATTCAATTTTGCGAAATGACAATGTCAAAAATGTTTATTTTATTAACTTTTAAGTATTAAACGTAAGGTATATGAGGTTCTGGCATTGATTCTGCTGCGGTTCGTTGCTCTAATATCTCGAGTTGAGTTAAAATCGTATTGTTTGTTAAATACATTTTGTGTTTTTCTTATTCCAGGAATGAATGATTTGTGCGGAAACTTTTCCCCAAACCCAAAAACATTTATATCTACACTAGATTTACTGGATACATATTCCAAGAACTATAAATATATTTATTTCAAAATTAAAACACTATCTTAGAAATCGTCATTTTTATTTTCTACGTCTATAATTACTTTGTTTTTCTATCCATATAGAAACTCTCTCATACTAGAGTTTAAAATAAAGTTTAAAAAAATAATTATTTACGTACCATCCCTGTAGAAACGAAAACTAATATGTGTGGCAGTAAAAACGTCGATGCAATTCTCGACCGCATCGAAATGTGTTTTGTCTCTTGGACAATATTTTCTGATCGGGATTACGTTACAGTTTTTTGGAAGTGCGTCCGAGCTCAATTACGCGTGTTTCTATTATGTTCTGCCGAAAGGGAAAAGTGAAAATGTCAGCGAATACAGTTTGGTTGAATATATACGTTGTGTTCTTTTTAAAGAAACGTCCTGGTTCTGTAGGTATTTAAACAAACACATATGGAATTGTGGGAACTTTTGGAGTCCGGAAAATATCGTTTATTCAACAATTTGAACTATTATGGTTCCTAGTTACATTCAATGTGTTCACAAGTATAACGTTTTGGTCATCCTTGTTTTATTCCTCGTATGTTAGTTCTACGACATTGCCACCTTATTGATTATTCTTTATTATACATGAAGTCATAGTAGGGAAGTGGCTGCACTGAATATTCTTTAACCACTCATTCATAGCACAAACGCACCCTCAGGCCAACACAAAACTAACGTTTCAAATGGCATCACAGCAAGAGAAAAATATTGTGTAAGTAAAACTGTGATGCGTGCACTACAGATAGAAGAAACAAGGATGAGGAAGGAAGGATCGCTTATATAGATCGTTTAGGGTACTGCTCCAGCAATCATCTGAAAAGCTAAGCTAACTAGAGAAACGTCCGATTTGTGCAACTAATCTTTATAAATACCCTTATAATGTAGTGATTGAATACATTCGAAAAGGATACTCCAGTTAGAATAGCACACACTTATGAAAAAAGCACTTTATTTATATCATTGGTTTTTATTTTCTCGACTTATTACGTACGTAATAAAGAAAAATTATGAGAGTGGTGAAGTAAAAATCGTCAATTTTCGACAGAAAAACTCTTATTGTCGGCCCCTGGTAACTAAAAAGGGGATTAATCTTGTTCCTACATGTAAATTACTTCTTGTAATACTTCGAAGTAGAATGCCCGTTTTGAGAGACCTTTGTACTCGTCAATCGATTGATGGCAAAACGCCTCTTCTTAACCTCTCAGCCAGCGACGCGTGTCATCCCAATAGCGAAGAAGACAACGCCTTTTCGTTTGTCTGCTCGTTCGGACTTCTAGGATTTTTTGTCAATATCACTAATAATCCGATTTGCATACTATGTTACGACGTTATTACAGTACAGTTTCAAATTTAGTTACAGTTACATAATTCAGTTTCAAAAATATGCCAATAAAAATTTAAAGCTCTAATAAATAATATTAATGTATTACAATATAATGGACAGTACTATAATAATAAAATATTACACAAGTTTATATTTATTCATATTATTTTATAATCCTGCGGTGCTTCAGCTTTAGACAATTTTTCACGTACTTACATTGAAAAAAATCTTTGTCAGTTTTTTCAAAGGAGCTTTCTTCAAGACAATTTTTTGATGTTATTCGTGCTGAAACATGATGGAATCATATTATTGTCATTGGCGAGTTACTCGTCAGATTTATGTCAATTTTGTAGAACAATGTGTTAGTTGTAATGTATTTGTACTGAAATAAATGGTTCGTGGTGATGAAATTATGAATTCTAGAAGAAGAATATCATTTTTTAAATCCAAATAACATTATAAAGGTTATATTAAAGTATGTATTATATTGACAGTTACATGTGAACCACCGTATAACTGATGTGATGGGAGAGAAACTGGGGAAGACTACGGATTAAAAGTCGATTTTCACCAATTAACTCAGAAGTATGTTATTTCTAAGAATTGGTTTACCTTCAGCCAGACATTAAATCAATGCTTTACTTAGATTCATTTGCGTTTTACCTTACAATAATGTATATGCGGAGTACTCGTCATTTCTCCGAGAATAACAAACATTATTTTCAACAATCTAAATAATTACATTTTTCTAAAATGTAACGAAACTAGATAGTCCGTTATGTCCACATACTTTTACTCTAAAATCCGCTACACCCCGTCTCCGCATATCTGTCAACATCTCATACATCATGCATTAGACCCCATCGCCGCAGGAGCCAGGTTGTGAGGTGCCTCCGCGCACTGGGGCCAGGCGTCCTCCCCTCCTCCCCCTCTCCCCCTCCGCCTGAGCAGGGCTGACTGCTTCATAAAAACTTTCGCCAGTCTTGAGCCGCATTAGCTCCTCTTCCTCCCACGCCGCTGCCCGGCACGGCGCGCCGCGCCGCGCCACAGCCCGTTGCAGCCGGTCCGCGCGCGCAGGCAGGCCCCAGCGAGGAGGTGGAGGAGGAGGATGTAAAGTTGCAAAGAGTAAACACGTGAGTTAATAAAAGTCCATTCTTTTATTGCCAGTGGCGCGCACGGGCGATGTATTAATTTGCGGTTGGTGGGAAGTTCGGAGCCCCCCTCCCCCGTCCCCCGTCCCGTAACTCCGCACCCCGCGCCGCGAAGCGCCTTTGTTCGCCCTCTGTCGGGTTATTAGCGCCGCTGAGGTGCTCCGCCCACTTTACCGCCCCCGCCCCGCCCCCGCCCCGCCCCCGCCCCGCCCCCGCCCCGCCCCCGCCCCGCCCCCGCCCCGCCCCGCCCCCGCCCCCGCCCCGCCCCGCCCCCGCCCCGCCCCCGCCCCGCCCCGCCCCGCCCCGCCCCCGCCCCGCCCCCGCCCCGCCCCCGCCCCGCCCCGCCCCCGCCCCGCCCCTGCCCCGCCCCGCCCCGCCGCAGCGTCTCCCCGCCCACTCGTGGATCCGCCAGGTGCGGCCCGAGAGGCTCCTTTTGTGTGTTTTTCGGAGCGGGCCGGATCAGGCTATCGATCACGGATTTGGAGCCTCTGTGTGCGGGCGAGCCTCCTGGGGAGCGCTGGCCGGTCATGGAGCCGCGCTGCCGCTGCAACGGCGCGGCGGGCGACGGCGCTCGCCTCCCATTGGAAAGGATTAGCAGAGAGAGCCGCGTTCATTCGATTCCGATATACGATTTTATGCTAATTTTAACGTGACTGAAAAAATTGAAAATACTTTCGCGCTAGGTGCGATAATTTCCGCACTTACAGAAAACAGTTTACTAACGGTTGAATGTTTCGCAATGCATAAATGGTTGTTGAAAGTAAAAGAAATGTATTTATACAATGATTTAAAAATGCATTTGTTGAATAGCAAAGACCCCCAATAATATTTATATACAATATAAATTATAAATGTACTTGGCGCAAGATCCTGTGAACGGACAAAGGCCTACCGGCGACGTCCCTACCTCGCGGTCATGGGTTAAGGGGGTACGTGTGGTTAGCACGTAGACACCTTACGCCGTATTCCGGTCTTCTCAACCAAAGAAGTGAATTTTCTCATCGTCACACAGCAACATATGCTGGGACATCGCAAGGAAAACGCACACTATAGTCTTGCCTCGACCGGGAATCGAACCCGGGGCTGCGTATTGGAAATCGAGCACGCCGACCAAGAGCTGCCATGAAGCTTAAATTACATATACAATATATAATTTATATTGTTTCTATAATTTTCGAAACACACTAGTATTATGGGGAAAATGTAACACGAAGTGACTCCCAAACAATTCATCATTTTCTAATAACTCATATTTACGTTTTTTAAATATGCTGTTAATTGAAGACGACGTTTTTAAGTAACAAACCTTCATATTATTTTGAAATTGTTAGTTACCTTGTAAGTTCACTATAAGTAGTTCCTGTACTTATAAAAATAAAAGAGGGCTTATAAAAATCATCTGGCTTGTAATTAAATGGAAATTCAACTCACATGACTGTTTCTTTGACTTTTTACAACTGAACTTGCAAAAAACAAAACTGCCGCACGCGGCCGGGCGGGCAAGAGGGCGGGCGGGCGGGCAAGAGAGCGGGCGGGCAACAGGGCGGGCGGGCAAGAGGGCGGGCGGGCAAGGGGGGGTGTGGGCAAGAGGGCGGGCGGGCAAGAGGGCGGGCGGGCAAGCGGGCGGACGGGCAAGCGGGCGGACGGGCAAGCGGGCGGACGGGCAAGCGGGCGGACGGGCAAGCGGGCGGACGGGCAAGCGGGCGGACGGGCAAGCGGGCGGGCAAGCGGGCGGGCAAGCGGGCGGGCCAGCGGGCGGGCAAGCGGGCGGGCAAGCGGGCGAGCAAGCGGGCGGGCAAGCGGGCGAGCAAGCGGGCGGGCAAGCGGGCGGGCAAGCGGGCGGGCAAGCGGGCGGGCAAGCGGGCGGGCAAGCGGGCGGGCAAGCGGGCGGGCAAGCGGGCGGGCAAGCGGGCGGGCAAGCGGGCGGGCAAGCGGGCGGGCAAGCGGGCGGGCAAGCGGGCGGGCAAGCGGGCGGGCAAGCGGGCGGGCAAGCGGGCGGGCAAGCGGGCGGGCAAGCGGGCGGGCAAGCGGGCGGGCAAGCGGGCGGGCAAGCGGGCGGGCCAGCGGGCGGGCAAGCGGGCGGGCAAGCGGGCGAGCAAGCGGGCGGGCAAGCGGGCGGGCAAGCGGGCGGGCAAGCGGGCGGGCAAGCGGGCGGGCAAGCGGGCGGGCAAGCGGGCGGGCAAGCGGGCGGGCAAGCGGGCGGGCAAGCGGGCGGGCAAGCGGGCGGGCAAGCTGGTGGACGAAGGCGGGGACTGCAGACGGAGGCCAAGTGCCTCCGCAAGGGGATTCGAGCGGCCAGATATGCACTGCGGGGCGCGGGTAGTGGAGAAGCAGGGGGGGGCGCAGAAGTAATTAAAAAGTTTGCGCTCCCTGGAGGCGGCAATCGGTGGACGCGTCTCGCTCCATGGCTCAGGCCTTCTCTTCCGCCACACCCCTCTCCCCTTCACCTCCTCCTCCTCGTCATCCTTCCCTTCCTCTTCCTCCTCCGCCTCTCCTTCCTCCTCCTCCGCCTCTCCTTCCTCCTCCTCCGCCTCTCCTTCCTCCTCCTCCGCCTCTCCTTCCTCCTCCTCCGCCTCTCCTTCCTCCTCCTCCGCCTCTCCTTCCTCCTCCTCCGCCTCTCCTTCCTCCTCCTCCGCCTCTCCTTCCTCCTCCGCCTCTCCTTCCTCCTCCGCCTCTCCTTCCTCCTCCGCCTCTCCTTCCTCCTCCGCCTCTCCTTCCTCTTCCGCCTCTCCTTCCTCCTCCGCCTCTCCTTCCTCCTCCGCCTCTCCTTCCTCCTCCGCCTCTCCTTCCTCCTCCGCCTCTTCTTCCTCCTCCGCCTCTTCTTCCTCCTCCGCCTCTTCTTCCTCCTCCGCCTCTTCTTCCTCCTCCGCCTCTTCTTCCTCCTCCGCCTCTTTCTTGTCTTCTTCTTCGTCGCCCTCACCCTTTCTTGCTCTAGTTAACGATTCAGCCCTTTCCACACTGATCCCCACCGACTAGCATTTCGAACGCGTTGACCTGCCGACACTGAGATATCCCGCCGATACGCAAAGTATATCACACAGATTCACGGCCGACGAGAAACATTTGTAAAGTAGTACACATTTTCAAGAAGTTCCCTTCCAAAGATTAACAAATATTCAAAATGCAATTCGCCCCTGTTTTTGTCCTTCAAACTTTTTTTAGGTTCAACTAATTACGACGTTCACTTATTTGATAAAAATAGTTAAAGTTGTGGTAAAGGAGAACTTGTCTGCAAACTTTCTCAAACTTAAAAGTAGATGGGACTTTTTTTCATCACTTAGTGCCACATACACGTAATGTTTTTTTGCTTGAGCACGGTTCTTGACTAAATTTGAATTATTAGCTATCTCAATGTTGTACTCATTAAAACTGTGAGGAGAACTCGCATGAAGGCTAAAATCACGTTATTTACTGGTTATTAATCCATTATACTTTTTAAAGAATAATTATCTACAAACTACTTATATTTAGAACATTTTCAGTCGAACTGAACATCTACATGAATATCTAAGGGAATAGCCCACCATTTATTTTACATGTGTATCACGTAAGTCGTGTTGTCAAGAACGAAAATATATTTGTCACTCTAGGTCAAAATATTCATCTCCATATACTCAGATTAAAATCTTGTACATGACCAAATGAAAAAATAAAACTTATACAACTGAATCAAACCCTATAATACCATTTCATGGTAAAATATTAGAGCGAAGGGCCAAAAACGGTATCGCGTTAATTCACACAATTTTTTGGGGCTAGAGAGCAACGCAACTCCCGGCTTCTCGACCGCCGACCGCCCAACGAGACAGCTGACGGTAACATCAAGGTTTTGAAGTCTTTTCACGGGACGAGGCTGGGAGTGGGAAGTGGGGGCTGGGCATGAAGGTTTTGAGCAAATCAGGGGCCCACGACAGGGCGGGAAAGGGTCATCGCAAGGCGGCGGGGCGGGAAGGAAGGTGAAGCATGATGAATGCGTGGCGCCGGGGAAGGAGGCCGCCAAGGAATGAAGTGAGGCGATGGCGGAGTGGCGCGGTGTGGCGTGGCGGTTGCCAACGCTTTGCGCGGGCTGGAACTCGTACAATGCCGACCACGGTCGCCGCCACCTTCAGTCTTCAACATATTCAATTAAGAAACTACAAGATGCACAACTGAAGTAATCCCTATAACACCCTATTCCACGATAAAACAGAGATTCGGATGAACGGCCAAAAAATGTCGCGTCAGCACACACAAGCGTTGGAGCTAGAACAACGCAACTGCCGGCTTCTCGACCGCCGACCGCCCAGTGAGCGAGCCGGTGTTTTGAAGTCTTTTCACGGTACGAGGCTGGGAGAGGCAAGTGGGGGGCTGGGCGGGAAAGGTAGAGCAAATCAGGGGGTTCAGGGCAGGGCGGGAAAGGGCGAAAGCAGATGGAAGCATGATGAATGGGCGCTGCCGGGGAAGGCGGCCGCCAAGGAACGAGGCGAGGCGGTGGCGGAGTGGCGGTCGCCAACGCTTTGCGCGGGCTGAACTCGTACAATGCAGGCCTCCGTCGCCGCCGCCGCCGCCGTCGCCGCCTCCAGCGCCGCAAGTTGCAAACAAAATTACACAAGTTGCCGGTGCGCGGGGAAGCCCCTCATCGGCGCCGCCACCAAGTGGAAACGTTTCTTGCCGCCCGCCCCCGCACCGCCCGCTCCGCGCCGCGCCGCGCCACGCCGCCATCCGGCTGCCGCGCCGCGCACTTTTGCGTTCGCCTCAATGACCCGGCCCACGCAGCAGGACGAATGGGCGACGCCTACGCGATCAACACAGCCGGACTTCCCCCCCCCCCCCGGCGCCCCTTGCCTTCCGAACACCAATACCCAAGAACACGGAAACGTGATTCACGCCTCCACACCAACTTCAATTTTATTTCCGAAAACATAATAACCGGAGAAACAACCACAACCTCATAATCTATAATAACATACTACAACCTTGAGAACAATTCGATCCACTCAACCAACTGTAAAATGGTTTACGGTTCAGTTCATCTTGAGGGGCATGCTTCCCAAAGAACGCAAAAACGTGAACAACCAGCCATGTATGTATAATTGTGCGGAGGCGTGAATGATTTTGCTGGTTGTTCACGTTTCTGCGGACTTTGAAAATAATCACACCATATATTTTTGCATTCAATTTGTTTTATCCCGATTCAACTAATCTACAAATCCGTCATTGGAACACTCACTGCTAGCTGTGGCCATCGTGAGGACTGGCGCGGTCATCGCCAAGTGCAAAATTATATTGATTATAAATCAGAAACATAATCTTAAAGTCTGATATATACAGTTGTAAACTCGCAGATTATGTTATTAAAATTCAAAGTTGGTTGTTCTGAATGAGCGTACTGACATAAAACAATTATGTGGCAACTTCGTAAGCCAATGGGTAGAGGACTCAGCAGTCAGATCTAATTGCGTCCCTCACTTCCGAACAAACTCAGTCTCTGAACACTCAGTCTCTGTACACCTGCTATCGCTATAACTTTGTCGGTTTTTATTTTTCACTGTATATTCTACTACTACCGGTGAAATTGTTGCTGTGGATTTTTTCTGCTGCAACTATAATTGGCAATAAAATGTACACAGATATGATATTTCTCGTTGTCAATATTTTATCGTCAGCTGTCACATGTAAAAAAACATGTATGTGACAAGTTACCTGCCACCGCACTATCATTGCCTCCAAACATTGCTCTCAAAATCTTACCTTCAGCAAAATTACAATATCCGATACATTCTCAAATATCATTGTTACGTCAGAAGCAAGGAGCTACTGTTAGACGTCAGCAATACCCACCCCCTTCACTCACGACCTTCTCTTGCCGCCGCCACCGCCGCCTCCTCTGTTGCTTTGTGGAGTAGGAGAGCCTTTCTCCTGAATTGGCTTCTTACTTCCGACCTCCTCGACTTGATCGCGAGAACGAATGTTACAGTTTGAGAGCCCCTGCGTAGCGTAGAAAAGTCAAAGGAAAACCGCTGCACTCAAAAGGTTGTTTGCGAATTGTGGGAGCGATTTATGCACGCCACCGCGTTCCCTGTTGCGAAGTTTATTTGCCCGGTGCTTTATAAAAGCTGTTACCTTGGAATTTATTTGCATTAATACGCTCCGCGCAAAATTTTATTGGCTTCTGGGAAATATAATTATTACTGGCTGACGTTTAATGTAATACTATGAAGTTCCTGTAACTGCTATGTTAATTAAGTGCAACATTACAGTATTTGAGGTTTTTACAGGCAATAAATGTAATACAATATTTGGTGAAGTAAAGCATTAAGTGAAGTTTTCTTTTTTGCAGCCCAAGACATTGTGGATTTGTAATGGATCTTCATTACGTAACTACATGCTTTGGCTATTGGTTACGCCTCCGTTTCCTTTGCTGGGCGATATGGACAAAAAATGGTAGGAAATATCTTTACTCATTTGTTTTCCTCACTTGCTTATTTTGCTGCATTTTATAGCAAATTTATAAGTTAAGCAAATTTACTGTACCTGTTGATATCTTCACATGGCACCGAATAGCATGAAGCATGTTTGTACTTGTATGCCGCATATTGCAGATAGAACATATTAAATAAATAGTACGTCATTCTATTAACACAAAAATTAGAGACAGTAATTAATGAACAAGAATGTCATTTTATCAATTATTCTCAACTATCTGAAACTATGAAGTCTCATTTTTTCGTAAGTAACAGGAGTATTAAACGGTTATTCTGGTAATGCGTATTATGAAGATATACGATAAAATAATGTTCAATAATGTAATAAGTGAAAGATGACATGCTAGTTTGGAAATATTTATGTGAATAGAGTTTTCTCTGCAGATTCTAGTAGATTTTCACAAGCTGAAATATCACATTTCATCGCTCTGATGCACCATTCTTCGGAATATACTCGTATGATATATTGAAGTTTGCAAACTTTTGTATCAATGCATTGTGGGAAACTACAATTGCAATTATCTTTTAATTTGACTCTGAAGTTTCTTCGCAGTATATGGTATCCAGATCCCACAGACCTTATAATAAAAGGTTCTTAGAATCTAAACAATTGTACATCAAGAGATCTTCGGAAAAAGTAAAAGTACTGGAGGTTAGAAAATACATTTAAGAATGACTACATGTCGAATAACATCAATGAAATTGTGAAATGAAATCAAACGAATCCTAATAGTATTTCAGGTTGCGACCCACTCGCTAGAACAGACCATTATAATATTCAGTTACCTTTAAGTAAACCATCTGATCAGTTATCATATACCGAATCATACAAATATTGTAACTGTTGTTATTCATTATTTTACTATTCAATTGTTTTTACGAGGACATTCTCTTCACAATTCAGTATACTTAAAATACGTTCAAAATTGTACTTACCCATATTAACGCAAATGATGGTTATGAACACTTTTGGAATAAATCATTAACCGTATTGTATAGAATTCTAAAACTCGGCACTTATTTATAACCCTATACATCTTGTACACCCCTGATTTTTCAACGTCAGTCATCCGCGGTGCGCCTTACGTTTCCCTTCAGCAGCCCGTGTTTTTAGCCCTGAATGCGCTCAATAGCGCTTTTGGACGAACACGTGCTTCCGTTCCCGCAGATACAGATCTTTGCGTCGAGGGGCGGCGACGGCGCGGGCGAACACGCGAGCGTACGGCGCGAGGGCGGAGGCGTTTATATCGGCGCGCATTGAGTGGCGTTCGATTCCGGCGCCGCCTCCGCCACCCGGCTGCCTGTTGCGCGCGGCTATTGTGTGGCGACAATGTGCGGCGGCGTGTCCGCGACGACAGCTGCCACGCTCCCCGCTGCTCCCCGCCCCGTCCGGTCCCGCTCCGCGCCGCCACGCGCCACCTCACATCACCCGTGCCGCGGCGCCCCGCCCGCCGTCCCTGGGGAACACCGCGCACGACCGGGGCCATGGTTTGGCTGTCCGCCACCGCCGCCGTCGCGATGGCGTGGGGGAGAGGGAGCGGAGGCGTGAGTGGAGCGTGGAGGGGTGCGTGGCGGGGAGCGGGGCGCCGGGCTCCCAAAGCCGCGAGAGATTTATTCGAAGGCGCGCTACTTTTATAGCCGCCCTCTGCCGGCCGACCGGCCCGCGGGGCGGCGCGATATTTCCTGATTCTGGAGACAAGTTAATGACGTCTGGGCCGGGCGTGCACGTCGACCGAGTAGCGGAGAGGAAAGAGGGACGCAGGAAAGAAGAAGTGGAGGGAGCAGATAGGACTAGAGTTGAAACCAATGGAAATGGAGGTATTAGTGAAATGGGGGAGAATGAAGTGTAAAATGAAGTGTCTAGGTAGACACAGCGAGCAGAAAAGTGAATAATTTATTTCATTCCGTGTTTTTTTGAAACACGCAAAGCAAAACATGTAAGCAAATTGATAAATTTGAAACATTTTAAAAAGAACTCTAGGTAAAGTGAAATAAAGCAATGAGTTGAATTCTAGTGTACAGAAAGTGTGTTAAAAATTAAGATAACAGAAGACGATATGTAGAAAAGGGGGTTACATGAAGTTCCGTTTCGGAAATGTATATCAATACTTACATGTAAGGAGAAAATATCGTCAGGTAGAAACACGCAGTGTAAATACGAGGGTGGAGAAAACTCGGTAAGGAGGGAAGAGGAATGACAAAATAAAGAAGACGTCGCCAAACAAGCGGCAGCAAAAGAAAGAAATACCGAGCCGAAGAGTGAAAGTGACGATCGCATTGTGAGGAAGTACGGACGCGAGCGCGCGGGGTGGGAGACGGCGACGGCGGGGTGGGCCGGGGCGGGGCGGCGCGTGGGCGGCAGGGAACGAGCAGGGAGAGCGGAGCGAGGCGCGGGGGGGAGGGGGCGGGGAGAGCCGTATTAAAGGGGGCTTGTCGCCGTTTAGCCGCGCGCTGATTGAATTTATCCCTCGCGGCGCGAGAGGCGACGGCGCCGCAGCGGATCCACGCTGGCGGGGACAGGGCGAAGGAGGGGGGCAAGCGACGCGCGAGCAAGATGGAGCTTGGCGGGGATCATAAGGTGACGAGCTGGACGAGAAGAGGGGATCCGGACTGCAGCACTGCTGGCGGGCGCAGGGGCTGGAGGCGTCAGCTCTCGCTGGTCACCAAAGGAGCAACGAGAGGCAGAGGCATGTGGCAACCGATTTCACTACACTGAAGTTCACTTATAAAGAATGAATAATTTATACATGTTTTCTTTGAAATTGAAAAGTAATTTTTATCGGTTTGATCTATATGTAATATGGTCGTCTGGAGACACGTAAATTCATCATGAAAAACACCAATAACTGTCATAACTCAGTCAACATTTTTTTTATTGCGACAAATCGAAAAATGTTAAGTCGAGAAAAGTGTTTAATTTATTTATTTCTCAGATCATCCATTCATAATATGTATATACTGCATGGCAATTTTAAAAACCAAATGAGAGTTAAGTCCCAAAACATTTACTCTACCCAAGTACACCTACCCACCAGACTTAATATTCAGAACGAAACAAAACAAAAAACACATCTCCCACTAAATGATATCATCTAGTCCATGAAATTGTATGAATTAGGGAGGCTACGAAGAAAGTTATCGGAAACCTAGAGGATAATCAAATGAAGCAACATGACTTATGAGGGAGCGAAATAGCATCTTCATTTGCCTTGTTTCTCTTCGATCTCCTTTCTCGGGCGTAACTTGATAAATGAACTAAAAGGAAACACGAGACGTTCAAAGCGATACAGAAAAATCTGTCTTTATAAGCAAGGAAGCCTAAAGAAATCGTTTTCATGGGTCATCAAAGACGGAGATAAAATTAATTCCTTGACTCAAGAATAACTATTCCTCTTTCTATAGCAGGCAGATGGTACTCTTTCCAGTATAGTAAGAGATCACCAACGGAAGGAACAGCCTGTACTCAAGAACTGTTCCCCTTTCTCTAGCAGTCAGTTCGTACTCCTTCCAATACAGTAAGAGATCACCAAGGAAAGGTACAGCCCGTACACAAGAACTGTTCCCCTTTCTCTAGCAGTCAGTTGGTACTCTTTCCGGTACAGTACGAGATCACCAACGAAAGGGACAGCCCGTACACAAGAACTGTTCCCCTTTCTCTAGCAGTCAGTTAGTACTCTTTCCAGTATAGTAAGAGATCACCAACGGAAGGAACAGCCTGTACTCAAGAACTGTTCCCCTTTCTCCAGCAGTCAGTTCGTACTCTTTCCGGTACAGTAAGAGATCACCAACGAAAGGGACAGCCCGACCTCAAGAAATCACAAGCCCGGCTGCGCTCGAGTACACGGACTGCGAAAGAGCCGGCGCGGGGCGCGGAGTGACGGAGCGGCTGGTGGCGGGGCGGGGCGGCGATGGGCAGGACAAAGCCGCCCTCCGCCTGGCGCACCTCACTCCCCCGCCGCCGCCCCCAGCGCCGCGACGCCCGGGCGTCGAGATCAAACGCGCGCCGCGCGGGCGGGCGGGCGGGCGGGCAGGGGCACGCCCACGCGGAAGAGGGAACGCGGAGGAGACAAAGCCAGAAAGCGAGCGGCAACGGCGCCCGTGATTTCTCCAATTTCATTTCTTTAATTCCTCTTTTTAAAGTTTTTTTTTCTGAAAAGAAGACGAGGGGGAAAGGGAAGGAAGTTGAAATAAATGCGGAGTCTTTACTGCAGGAACATTTTGCTTTGAGTAGATGACTTCGCAAGTTTCTCGTGCTCTCTTCTCTCACTAATTTTGAAAAACCACTCCAAAGAAGTCGGTGCGAAGCGCTTTTTTCCGTGGGGAACTGAGGAAGAATCGTGGGATGCCCTGCGGGCTTGCGTCACGGAGGAAGAGAAGGGGTGGCGGAGAGATGTTTCATGGATTTGTTGCACGATGATATCGCATGGAAGAGTTGTTGCATGGCAATGCAGCACAACGCTTTGGCCGCATTTTTATTTTCTTTGAATCGTCACATCAGTCATTTGACGGAAGGAAAACATGTGAAAATAATTTAGGATTTCACGCAAGACGTTTCAAAATTCTTTCCAAACAGCACAATTAGAATTGAGAAAATTAAATATTGAGTCTTCATAGCAAATGAAGAGTGAGAGTGTCACATATTCGTAGGACATTGTCATACAAATTATTTTTATTATGATAATGCCAATAATTAATCAATGTGGTATTAATTACGCTATAAAATAATATGTGTACTCTTAAATGGGATTTCCCGCACCGTGAATTCAATAAACGGCACGATGACTAGTTTGATGGTAACAGGACGTCTCCATGATTTGATTCAAAGAGCCACGTCCGTTTGTGCTATGACCTCAAGTCTGAGTCGAAGACGTAACTGATAAAAGCAGTTTCAATAGTGAGACCGAAACTGATTTTTTCATAGTAAATAGTAAACAAAAATAATATGGTTAATAAACGATTGGAAAATCGTTTTGGATCATTTGTATAAAAAATCGAAATTTTTATGTAATTGAAAATTGTATCTGGAAGCTAAATAATTTGTTAATAAAAACATTTACATATTATTTTTGAATGAGTGTTTAATTTATTAAAACATTGATTTGTTTCTAAATTTCTAGTGTATTTATTGTCACTCTGTGTTTAAAAATCTGTGTATGTGCTTAAGAGTAGTAAAAACCTGGCGTAAACAGCGACGCGAATGCGTGATATGTCCTCTGCTGTTAGGTTGTCGACAGCATGAGCTGGTATTTCCCGATTGTCACACTGGTCAAAGCTGTAAAGCAACTAACTATTGATGGGGAAGGGGGGTCACATGCACTCACGTGTTCCCAGACAGCATTTGCATTTGTATTTGACCAGAGCCGTCACACGGTACTGCAACCGCGAAGGTTGCTCACATACAGCCAACAAAGGTGTTCAGACACGTCGCACCAAGTCGCTTGAGGTAACTACACGTGCCGGTTGCACGAACCTCTTGCGCGGTAGAACAGCTTAAGCTTGACGTTGAAAAGGGTTATTATTATGTTATATTTCTTGTTTTTATCCTCAATTCTTATCCTTTCCGTCCAGACCTCAGATGAATGGATTTGATGAACGATTGATGATAATTATTTGCGTAATAATAGGGCAACGGCGAAATGACAAGAGGAAGAGGAAAACCCCGTAAAAACCTGCCACGTACCCGCTTTGTACTCTACGCAGATCGACTGGGATTACCGGGCGAGTTTAGCTCAAAATCAGCATTGCCGCTGCCTCTGCTGCGAATCTGACCGGGCGGTCCTAGGATTTTAGTCCGATGTTGGCGGAGTGATTTGAGTCTGATGTTGGAGAGACATTAGCTAGACAGCTAGGTCGAATTCTACAGAGGGGAATTCTAGAGGCCAGCTACTCTGTTAGTTTTACCGAACGATGCCAGGCGAATAGCGGAGAAGTACCCTAAAAAGTGGGACACCGAAAGCACGCAATATTTCCTTAATCTGCCTTGTATCTTCTTTCATTTCTTACACGCACTTACAAACACCACACTATCACATAAATGTCGCAGGACCAATCGGGAGATTAGAGCTTCTCCCGGCTGGGGCGGTGTCCCGGTGAGGAGATACCTACAAGAGCAAATCCCCGTAATCCAACGTGCAGATCGGCCCCGTCGTGCAGATCGGCGGCGATAGAAGTTGCATGGGCGCAATCACTGTTTGATACGGGCGTGACCATGTGATATCTGGCAGCACGACTGAGAAGATGGTCACAGGAATTGACATGTCCGGGAACATCAATTAATCAATCGAGCGCGATTAGAGCCCGATGCTCAGAGGTGCAGGTGAGCTACCTCAGGATCGCCGGGCGCGGGGAAGTCAGGGCGCGGGGAAGTCAGGGCGCGGGGAAGTCAGGGCGCGGGGAAGTCAGGGCGCGGGGAAGTCAGGGCGCGGGGAAGTCAGGGCGCGGGGAAGTCAGGGCGCGGGGAAGTCAGGGCGCGGGGAAGTCAGGGCGCGGGGAAGTCAGGGCGCGGGGAAGTCAGGGCGCGGGGAAGTCAGGGCGCGGGGAAGTCAGGGCGCGGGGAAGTCAGGGCGCGGGGAAGTCAGGGCGCGGGGAAGTCAGGGCGCGGGGAAGTCAGGGCGCGGGGAAGTCAGGGTGCGGGGAAGTCAGGGCGCGGGGAAGTCAGGGCGCGGGGAAGTCAGGGCGCGGGGAAGTCAGGGCGCGGGGAAGTCAGGGCGCGGGGAAGTCAGGGCGCGGGGAAGTCAGGGCGCGGGGAAGTCAGGGCGCGGGGAAGTCAGGGCGCGGGGAAGTCAGGGCGCGGAGGAGCGGCGACGGGAGGACGCGTCGCGCCTCGGGTCCAGCGCGCGTGGCTATCGATTGAATTCGGCCGCCCGCGGGAACAATCGAGAGGGAAATCAGCCGTGTGCGAGGTGCTGAGCACACATCGTCCCTTCGCCGCGTCCCCAGCGACCGCCAGCTGCCCGCAGCGCCCGTGCGCCGAACGCACCTGCCGACAGTCCCCGCACATGATGCGCGTCGCAATCTTAATATCATGGTGCTTTCCCTCTACCCGGGAGCTCCTAATTTCGAGTCCCGACGGCGGCAGGATTTTCAACACTAGCTAGTCAACTAGGTCAAATTCAGTCGCTGTCTGGAAAAGAATTCTAGCGGCCGGCTGCTCTGATCGGTAGTTTTCCGTAGCTTCTCCAATCAACACTAGGCGAATGCTGGAGCAGGACCCTAAATATCGGGCAACGGACCACGTGCGCTCTTTCCTTCCTCTTCCTTGCCCTATCTTTAACCCCTTACACACACACACACACTCACACTAACTTGCACTACACTACCACATATGCCGGGGGACCGGTCTGGAGCTGAGAACGTGTCCCGGCTGGGGTGGTGCACCGCTGGTGGGCGATACCTGGTTGGGAAATCCCGCTAGTCGACGGTAGGTCGGCGCCAGATCTCGCCATCCAGCGGGGAAAGATCACCACCACATCTCGAAGAAAAAACACGCACTACACTTACGGGACTAATAATCTCTGTAGTTGACGCGCCCAGAATCACGAACAATCAATCAAGATCATAGTTTTATTCGAAGTAAAGAATGTTCCGGGATTCAACCATCAATTTATCAATTTTATACACCCGCTTATTTGATGATGGTTGTTATTCAATCATCGTCAGCTATAAAGTTGTTTTGATAACAAACACATGGGTAAATGATCATCCTCATTATTATTGTTGTAATGTGATGTGTAGTGTGTGGCGTGTAGTTTTTGCCTTTGCTTGACATTTTGGGTACTTATTTTTTTGTAAACATTCGTAGGTTAATTAAAAAGGTTTTAAAAGAATACGATATTAGGTGATTTTAGACGGGTAATTTTTTATATAATTCAGTAGGAAAACAAATGAACGAGATCGGGTTATATCCTTCAACCTATTTTCTACTTTTACTATTGTTATCATTATTACTGTTTTTATATTACTATTATTATTATTATTATTATTATTATTATTATTGCTCCATATCACGACTACAGATGTTATGTGTCAGCTTATTATTATTATTATTATTATTATTATTATTATTATTAGTTATTATTTTACTCTTTTAAAATTCCTTTTTGATGCTACAATTCTTCACTTCAATAAAACGATAAATATATCGTCAGGGAAGGAAAATAAATACGTAATTAATATTACAGTTGCCGTAATTTACTCTTGCCCTGCGATTGAAAGCCGTTTATATTTGAAGTTGGCGGCCCTACAGAAGTCACGGAGATACTGGCAGATTGGCAGAACTGCTCTCGTAGTGCTCGGCTTTCGGAAACTGGATAAGCAGTCTGTCTAGTTGAGGGGGGGGGCGGGACTTCCGGTGCAAAGGATGGAAATCGGGGCGCAAGGGCGCGGGCGCGAAACATGGCCTGCAAGCGGCGGACGTCCACATCGTCACTACACCACCTCTTGCCAACGCTTCGACAGTTTAAATCTGCGTTTTATGTAAAATGACCGTGTCCAAACTAGTCTATTATCCTTCATCATCGTCACTTTCGCTATCACCATTAACCTACTTCTACAATATTGATGGTTTCATCACCCTCCTCACCGCAAAACCTCGTATCGCCACCCTCCCAGTAACCCTCACAGCCAATTACCGCTATCTGATGGCTTGGTTGCAATGGATGTGGTAGCGAATGGTAAGGTAACGACGAAGCACTGTTTATGGAAATAAAGAAAGGAAAGCGATGCATCAAGAAAAATAAAGTAAAAAAGAGTCGAGAAGGACTACTGAGCATTGAAGAGATACTCGAAATACGGAATGCAGATGGACAATAATAAATGGCGTTTTGTTAATGATGAAAATGGAGTAAACAATAATTGTAGTGTAAGTATTAAGAAGAAAATGTGGAAGCAAAGGGAAATGAATACGAATTAAAATTAGAAAAAAATATAGGATTGTAATTTGTATTGACTGGAATAAAGTACGAAAATTAAAAGGCGACAATTTATGAACGAAATTCGCAAGAAAACATGTTTTGCATTGAAGAAAAGCAGAGGATAGGAATGAATGATAAATATTACTCTTAGACTCGTAAAATATCCGATTAAAACGAGATTAAAACAGGAAAATGTCAACTCGGGTCGCTCGCGATAGAAAATGAATTCTTAAGTTAAATATTGGTCAATCTCTTAAAAATAATGAAATCATACGTCGGCAGAAAGTTTCAACTCAAATATATCACACCAGCGTTACTAAATTCATTTTAACTCAAATATGTAAAAGATATTATAGCGACTAAACATGATGACAGATCCTAACAATTATCTATAGAAAAAAGTATGAAATAAAATCCACTCAATTTACGACACTGTGCAAGAATAATTTTCATTCGTCTATCATCATGAATGCAAAGAAAACTATAGAGACCACGAGAATACGAAAATTTATGTGAAACATTAAGAACACATTATCTCAAACATAAATCTTTATTCTTGCTTTTACTACCTTTTTTACAAAAGCAAACACCGCACGGTTGCGTACCCACAAGCGAAGGAAGCAATTCAATCCCCCGGGACCGCGGCGCGAGCGTCAACTGTCAGCCGGAGCCCGACTCGGCCACGCGCAGAAGCCATCTTCCTAGATTTCAACCTAAAATCCATAAAAGAGCAAATCATTCACATATTCCACAATTTCTTTTTCCACCTACCTAACATAACCGGACCATCCTTTTACAACCTCAGCATAGATAACCCTCCCTTCCTGAGAAAAAAAACAGATATCCCCTTCATTCATTTTTAAACTGCTTTTCCACGTTTGAATAGATAATTAACTTACGTAATTAAAATCAGCTCTAGTGATGCTCTGGCGGTGCTCATTGAGTTTCCCCACTTGTAATTTTTAAGATTAGAATAAGTCACCAATCATCTGTAGAGCCAAAAGGCTGAACGATGTAAATTCAGCAAGAATAAATAAATGATTTTAAAAAAAAAGAAGCCATCTTCCTCACGGCGGCGATTCCATCGCTTTCCATCGCCGTGCGCTAACGGCTCTTCAAGAGATAAGAGAGCCCGCGCAGATGCCAGCGCCGCGCCGCGCCGCCGAGAAGTCGCCGCCGCCACAGGCAATTTATCAGCGACGTCCGTCATTAGGCGGTGAGCGGATAATTAATTAGAGGGGGACGAGTTTGCGGTGAGGAGAGGAGCGGGGAGCGGAGGGGACGGGAGGGACGGAGCGCGAGCCGTCCTCTTGCGCGGACATCGCGTCTCGGGAAGAAGCTGTTTTTGCTAAGTGCTTCCAATCTCTCGCCTCAGCCCTAGATGATCTCTCACAAATGCGGAAACGAGTTTTCAAAAGGCGGACGTCATTGGAAAAATATCAAGTGGTTCTGGGCCACAATGTCGTGGATTATCGCTGAGAATCCACTACAATTATTTTAAAAAATATTATCGAATAATAGAATGATCCCTTGGCGTACAAGGTACCTTCAAAATTTCCGTGAATTTCATTGTACCGGTCAAGTCAGTACCACACTGCGCCGGTAGATATATCCAGGTATATGTCTTAGCTACTGCGATGCAAATTCAGTATGTCATTTTGGCGCATGAAGTTGTGAATTGTAGTGGTGCGTGTCAGGGCGTGTTTAAGTGATTCTGCGAATTGACAAATGGATAACATGAAGGAGCGACATATTTGCATCAACTTTTGTTTCATATTGAAGAAACCTGCAGCTGAGACCCACCGGATACTGACAGAGGCATTTGATGAGAGTGCACCGAGTCAAGCAAGAAAATTTGAGTGGTTCAAGCGCCTCAAGGAAGGCTGGAGATCGCTAAGACAGTATTGCCGTAGTGATCTTGGACCGTGGTTTCCTTGTGGGGACCTTGAGGGGACCTTGGGGTTCGAGTCCCGCCTCAAGCATGGTTGTGTTTGTTCGTGCTTTCACCCCCCTATCAAAACCATATCGTTTCATCGTCATACAGTTACGTTACACCTAATAGTGATCGCTAATGACCTAGTAGTTAATGCGACCTTAAATAACAAACAAAAAAAGAAAAGAAAAGAAAGGCCAAAAATTTGTGGAAGATGACAGTCTTGTTCGACCATCAATAGGCACAACACAAGAAAAATCATGAGTGTATCGTATAATCACATTTCAGATCGATGGCCATATGGTCAGTACAACGCGCAACTCGCTACACTAATAATCTAAGACACCCGGCGAGTTTAGACAAGCCCGGATTGATTCTTTAAAATCAACTTCCAGTATGTTTCCGCATACATATGTGTGCAACGTTCCCACCTGAAACATTTTGCAGCTTTGAAGATTCCTTACTATGATTGTGGAGATTCACCAGTGCAGCAGATTCGGATTCGTAGGTACCGTACGGTTGTGCACAATAATTGAAATACATATGCTTTCAATAAATAAATCCATTTCTCTGTTCTCGTTTAAAACGGAGACAACTCAACTGGAAAGGGGGTAGAAAACTTTCCTGCCCAGCATTTCAACTTTATTCCAACATCGAGTTGATTTGCCGGAAGAGCCTAAAGTCGTGGAGAAATTCGCATCTTCCCCAACGTCATCTTAGACGAGAAGGCGAGCGCGAGGGACGGAGGGTCCAGCCACGCTCCACCCCGTCCTCTCCTTCCCCCGCCCCGCGCCGCGTCGCGCCAGCCGCGCAATAAACAAATGCCTGCGTCGCGCGCGTGAGCATCTGCGCCCGCCGCCACCGCCGCCGCCGCCGCCAGACGCTGCTCGCGCTTCCTTATGCTTTCCGTATTATTACAGCCATCATTCTCCTTTAAGACGGGCGATAAAGCAGCGACTTCTTTTTCAACACAGTGGTACAACTGTAAAGTTGAGGCATCGAGGCGGCGGGAGCGTTGTTTTATTCGGCCGCAAGGGCGGGGTGTGCGGGGCGGGCGGGGCCAGCGGGGACGGCGGGGGCTGGGGGCGGTCGGCTACGCCTAATGGATCACCAGCGCGCCGCCGCCCGCGAGGCGCCATCCACCGCCCCCGCCCACGCCCCACCCCCAGGGACCGCGGCGCCAACCGCGCCGCCTCGATTTCGTCACGTGACGCACCCCGCCCGCGGCGCCGGGGACTCCCCGGAGGAGGTTACATATGAGCTGTCGCCGGCGGACGCTCGGAGCTTCCGGCCGCCGGAGGTGCAGTTCCGGGCGCGAGCGGTCCAACTGAATAGCAGACCCCGCGCAGAGGAGTAGAGAGGCGAAGGCCTATAATTACGGGGAAATCTCCTGGCGCGGTTTAGTACCTAATGCAGCACTGTCAAGGTCTTCTACTGGTGACAGTGGTACCGTGCCATGCCACGAGCTTCTCTGCGCAACTAGCGACGGAAAAGGAAACTATTAGTACGAGTAGAAACCCCGCCATTTTACAGTAGTGATGGCGGGGTGAGAAACTAAGTGGAGGGGCGATTTCGTCGTGGCACTCGTGCCACGGACTCCCGCTCGTGACATCGACCTTGACATCGCTGGTCTAATAGACCGTCTGGAGCTGTAAGGGCGGGTGTCCAAAGCTCAGACTTCCTCTCTTCAAAATGCTAAAAAGCGCCATTTACTTGAATGCGTCCTTCAATTCAAATTATCTTAGAGGTTTTTAAGGCCTAATTCCATTTCGTACAAGCGCATCACGTATTTTGTACGAATAAAGCTGTTGGTATTGGCAGAATACAATGAGTGTCTTTACTCTCGTGTAGCGTAAGATAAACAATTGAGAAAAAGAAATACGTCGACATGAGCAGCCTTCACAGATCACGTTGTACCACTCCAGTAACCCCTTTCCGCTTATCCCGCGAAGTATTATTTTCCTCAAATATTTTCCCTAGGAAATATAATTAAATATCTTTAATAATACCACAAAAGTGTAATGTTCATAGATAATTATTTCAGCAAACTACTCGTACATCGTTAATCGACCAATAAACATTTTATAAACTGTAAAATCCGACTCGTTCGCTCTGATCGCTTGAGACGCCAGAATGTGTCAAGGTAGAACCTAAAGAGATTAGCTGCGGAGCAACGTAAGTAACTGATCCCATCAAACGCTGAAGATTGAGACGGTAGCGTAGTGGGAGTGGGAGTGGGGTGGGGTGGGGTGGCTGCCGAAAGGCGAAGAACGCCCTCCCCCCGCCCCACCGCATCAAGGGAATTCCCCGGGGGCGGCTTAATCGCTGGATGCGAGGTATGCGGCTGGCAGCGAGGAGGCGCGCCGGCGCTCGCGCCCCCAGCGCCCCCAGAGGCGGCCAGCGGAAGCTCAGCCATTGCCACTGCGTTGGGCGACCTCCATAGAAGAGCTGATTAACCCTCGGCCGAGGGATAGAAAGTGAATTCACTCTCAGAAATCAGGTCAGAAATAGGCAACATTTTAAACAAGGTGAATCACGTAACTTTACCTCCTGCAATTTTTGAACATTTGACCATTTGTCGTTATCGCAAGTTTTCACAGAAGTGCACGAGGAAATGAGGCTAGGTTTTTTTTATATATATCTTCGTTTTCATTGTATCACTTGTGTTTTACAAAATATTGAGGTAACTTTGTTGTTTTTAAATGGAACTATTCAAATTTGTACTTTCCCGTATACATATGTATATACAAAGTAATAAACGTGGTATACGGAAAGTTATGTAATGCTGCGCGAAAAAAAATGGAGAATTTTTGGCAGAAAAAAATTCATTGCCGGGCCCTGCTAATGAAAAAGTGGAGAAATCCAGTTGCTAAATTAAGGGGGAAAATCCCGTAACACGCGGTGAAACCTGAATCCCTGTTTTGTGGCTTCTTGATACCGAAATGCCAATTAAAAGCAAAACTGTGAATACCACTAGCGCCGAAACCATGCCTAGGAGTTTTTCCAAATTCAAGAAAGCCATGTTTATGTGGCTCGAGTCGAAGCTTTGAGATTTTGAAAAAGATTCTTTAAAATTTGGGGGTACTTTTCATGAAGCGCTATGGACATTTTCAAAATTTTCTCAAAAACATCTCCAAATTGTTTCTTTAAATTTGTTGTAAGAGTAGAGTAAAATACACATGAAGGTGGCATAGGTCGGATTTCCACGGATTACCCTGAATTTTTAAAAATTGCAAAAGTTTGAAATGTTTTCGTCTTTCTACTACTACAAAACTGACGATTGAGACTTTTCCTCCAAATATATTTTGATCTCTAAAGTATGTTCTGTCATTAAGGTCACGTACATTTTTTTGAAAATTTTAATAGTTTTCGCGCAATATTCGTGAGAAAGTCTGTGCCATTCTACAGTGCCACTAGTTTAGTCTGTTATGACGAGTATAAAAAGACGAATCCAACGATGTACATACATTCATATGGTAGATAAGCATTTTTTAGTAATTTTGATGTTTTGTCACTCGTGTTTAACGGATATCGTAACGCCTCGAGCCTGTGTTAGCAGGGAGAACGCTGCATGACCTTGGCTGATGGACTGTTCAATTCACAATATACGTTAAATATGAGTAGTAAAAAAATCAAAATTACTCAAAAAATATTTATATAACATATGACTATGTATATTATTGGATTTGTCTTTTTACGCTCGTCATGATAGACTTAAAAATACCAATAGTTCCATTTGAAAAATACAAAGTTACCTCAATAACACGTAAAATTCAAGTGATAAAACGGAGACGAATACATTAGCCCAATTCTCTCGCGCACTTCTCGTGCAAACTGCATTGCAGAAACGTCAACCGATCAAAAATTATAGAAGGTGTTAAAGTTACGTAACTCATCTGTTCATTACACACCAAGGGAGTTATAAGAGTTCTAATGATCGAGCGGCGATAAAATGCCCGATGGCCTTTGTCTCGAAGGCATTTTATAGTCAGAGATCATTGGAACCAGTTAACACCCGTGGTACACACACAATTTTATTTTTACCTGATTTTATTGATTTATATTTACTTATTTACTAATTAACTAGAGCAGGGCTTTCGCTCCATATCGAAGGCAATAACAAGCTAAAACGTGTTGGTTAAAACATAAAAGAAATAATTTGTAAACCAAATCGTCAGTGTTTGTACAAGTCAGTGACATCCAACTATTGATGAAACGTTTTTAAAGCTATTTGCACAATTTTGTCGATATCTATTTCAATTACTTGTACTACGCTGAATTGTGGTGTTGTGTTGCTTCAGTGAACAACAGTCGGAACGCGAGTACTTTGCAACAAGATAATTTGAAGTGCAATTCTTAGAGAATAAGCGAGGTACTTACCTAATTTCAGGAAGTTTGAAAATAATCCGACTGAAGCGTTGTATTCATTCACGAGAATATACCGGTATATTTTACTAAGAAATTTACGAGAGGGAAATTTCTTCGATAGCAAGTGGACTGCGTTCTAGATTGTCCTATCATAATTAAGTGAGACAAAATTATACAGCCAAGTAAAGGCATTAAAAAACAAAAATGAAATTAGCGTGAACATTATTTTGCCAGTAGGAATTTTCGTAAGCGTTGATGAAATAAATGAAGACCAGAGAACATGATATTGAGAATAACCTTTAAATGTATATACTAATTCTCTCACAATTATTCTTTTTGAAAATTCCCCGAGCATAAATCAAGTTATTTTTCAAATGTGACGATAAATATAGAAAACTTGATATCAGAAACGACAGTCCTAACGAAAACGAGATGTAAATAAAGAAATCTGGTAGTCAACAAAACATAGGGATGAAAGATTATGGTGGACGGAGATATAGGGGTAGTGCGGGTGAAGCAAGGCTGGAATCTTTTATTTACGTATCGTCAAAAGCAGCTAAAATCTAAAACTTCTAAAGTTTGTGATACATTATGTTCAGGGAGAAAAGGGGATAAATGTGACTCATATGTAGTAATCGAATAAAACTGCTAATAAAAAAATATCACTTATAAAATCTATTCCCTTCATCACTTCATACTTAAACACACAGGTATTTTTCAAATACTAATAAAATTTCTATTTATTCAATTCAATATTTTAATCCATGATTCTAATAACTGAGACCATGCCAGGGAATTTTCCGAATCTGACGATACGCGAACGAAGATGATGATGGACATAGATACAGTTCGATAGCCCGTCGAAATCGCGTCCCCCTCCCCCAAAAAGAAATCCCTATCAGGTGAGTTCCTCCCAAGCACCACCCACATCCCCTTCCACACTGGAACAGCGTCGAATATAGAGCAGACGAAAGAAAAGACGGACGCGCGGCGGTGCTTTACGACGCGACGGAGGAACTCAACTCGTCGCGTCGACATCGACGTCGCATTTCCTCCGCCTGGCGGGCGAAATCCGCGCCTCCGAGGCCTTCGCTGCAGGGTGCGTTCGGCACTAGGACGGGAGTGCGTCAGAAGCGGGTGGAATGGGCTGGGCTGGGCGAGGAAAGGCGGGGCGCTGGCGGGGGCGTGGTGGGGACGTGGTGTGTGCCTGGCGGCGACGTAGCAGGAGTATGGTGGGGGCATGGGGGTCGGCATGGGGGCATGGGGGTCGGCATGGGGGTCGGCGGGGAAGTAGGGGACGTGGCGGGGACGGGGAGGGGCATGGGGGTCGGCGGGGAAGTAGGGGACGTGGCGGGGACGGGGAGGGAAATGGCGGGACGTGGCGTGGCGGTGACAGGGGTGGGTGTGGCCAGTGTCCGTGGCCGGGCGGGACACGGACAGGGCGAGGCAGGGGCGGGGCGGGGCGGGGCGGGACGGGACGGGGCGCGGGTTGGTAGAGGCGAGACGGGGCGCGGAGCGGGCGGGGTGAAGTGGGGAGCGGGTGGGGCGAAGCGGGGAGCGGGCGGGGAGCTGGCGGGGCAAAGCGGAGAGCGGGCGGAGAGCGGGCGGGGAGCGGGCGGGGAGCGGGCGGGGAGCGGGCGGGGAGCGGGCGGGGAGCGGGCGGGGAGCGGGCGGGGAGCGGGCGGGGAGCGGGCGGGGAGCGGGCGGGGAGCGGGCGGGGAGCGGGCGGGGAGCGGGCGGGGAGCGGGCGGGGAGCGGGCGGGGAGCGGGCGGGGAGCGGGCGGGGAGCGGGCGGGGAGCGGGCGGGGAGCGGGCGGGGAGCGGGCGGGGAGCGGGCGGGGAGCGGGCGGGGAGCGGGCGGGGAGCGGGCGGGGAGCGGGCGGGGAGCGGGCGGGGAGCGAGCGGGGAGCGAGCGGGGAGCGAGCGGGGAGCGAGCGGGGCGCGGGCAGGGCGAAGCAGGCCGCGGGCGGGGCGCGGGCGTCGGGACAAAGCCCGGGATTCGCCCGCTTTCCGGCGTCACCCGCCCGTCCGAAACAATGCGGCGGGTGATCGCCCGGCGGGCGCGGGAGAGAGAGGCGCGACTCACGGGCGGCTCGGAAGGCTCCGCGAGGATCCGAGCGGCGACACCCACAGCCCAGCCGAAGGTGATTTCCTCCAGGACGCTTCTTTCGAACGTGGAAAGATTCCTCACTTCTTCGGAGAGTAGATGGAAACAAAGAACGCCCGTGAGGGAAAAGAGATTATTACGAACTGTTACAATATATTTTGATCATGTATATTTTTGTATATCAAAGTATATTTTTGATACTGTTACAAAGTATATTTTTGGTCAAGCATTTGATTCAAACCCAAATTAACGTCAAAGTTACACGGTGCAACAGATGCACGGTGTAATTTTTGCACGTAAAATGCCGTGTATTGCACGGTAAAAGTTACACGGTGCAATACACGGTGCAACAAATGCACAAAATCAATTAATTACTAATAAATTAATATCAATGGCAATGCTTAAAAGGAAATTGCTGAAATCATCTTAACATTAATCTTCGCAAATTATCGCCACGCACCAGAACACAATAAATATCTAGACAATTAAGTGAACGATAAGCCTTAGTAATCATAAAATCCAAATTATAATTTCCAAGGAATTTCGAATTCTTTATGAAGTACAAACGGCGGACAACCTCAAAAATATCTCCCGTAATTATTTGTGGAGAAGTAAACGTTATATATTACGAACAAATTGCTAACATTAAAGAAAACAATGTATATTATTTGATCTAGATCTAGAGGCTGTTGAAGATGCCATTTTTTGACGTAGAATTTCGCGAAAGTCTTTCTCTACCCAGTGAATCCAAAAAGTACACCGTAGCAGCGATGTTTCCAAGCGTCTAGACTTGCCCGACTCGGCTCAGGATCTCCGCCGACTAAATTAAAATCCACTCGCCCCTCGAAGCCGTGCCAGCCCGTTCGCAGCGCACTTGGCCGGGGGTGCAGGTCCCGCCCCCGCCTCTCCGCCCCGCCCCGCTCCCCTTCCGCGCCGCGGGGTCCCTCTCAGGGCGGACCAGGAGAAAACGTAAAATATAAAAGTATTCACTCAATTTTCCTCGCGCAATAAAAATTCTGCTTGTTAAACCGAAGGAGCGCAAGGGCACGGCTGCTTTAATGCGCGCCGGAGACGCGCACCTGACCGCCCCCGCGGCGGCGCCCGCCGCCCTCTGCTTCTCCGCTGCTCCGGTCGCTTCCTGCGCCGCTGCTGCTGCTTCGTCTTGCGGCCGAGGCAGGGGTGTCCACCACGCACGCCACGCCCCGCTTCGCTTGCGCTTCACAAAATGGGAGGAAAGTTTTCGTAACAACGTTTTCTAGCCTTGTGTCTGTGTGTAAGGGGTGAAGCTAGGACTAGAGCCGTGGTAGGGGTGTCCACCACCACGCACGCCCCACTTCGCTTGCGCTTCACAAAATGGGAGGAAAGTTTTCGTAACAACGTTTTCTAGCCTTGTGTCTGTGTGTAAGGGCTGAGGATAGGACAAGAAAGAGATCGGAAAGATCGCCTGCGGTCAGTGTGGCGACGATTGATTCATGATTACGGGTGCGTCCACGGCTAAGTTCGTAAGTCCTGTAAGTGTAGTACATGCTTTTTCGCTGGCGGAAACTGTGATCTTTAACCGCTGGATGGCGAGTTTCGGAGCCGTCCTATGTCGACTTGCGGTGTTTTTCCAACAAGGTATCTCCTACCAGCGTGGCACCGCCTCAGCCGAGACAAGCTCTAAACTCCTGTTTAGAGCTCGTCTTCCAACAAGTGTGTACGCAACATTAGGGGATTTTCTCTTCTAGTTATCTCCTGAGCAGATCGTCGACAAGTATGATAGTGTAGTACATGTGAGTGTGTGTAAGTTAGGGGTGAGGGTAGGTCAAGAAAGAGATACGAAAGATCGCCTCCGGTCCGTGGCCCGTTTGTAACGGTACTACTCCGGCATTCACTTGGTATTGATCAGAGAAACAAATGAAAACTCCCATCAGAACAGCCAGTCGCAAGAATTCTTCTCCAGTCAAAGGCTGAATTCGATCTAGCTACGTAGGAAATGTCGAAAAATTCTATCACTGTCGGGACGTGAACCCTAGAGCCTCCTGTAGTGACGTCAGTTGATGTCCTGAACCAACTTTTGTCGATATAGTCGCATCGAACGTGGACTAATCCTCCGGTAAGCTAGTCAACTCATTGCCAATCGCGGTCAATCATTTCCTTTTATCCCTTAGCCCAAGGTCTCGGGGCCAATGGATCCCCGGGGTTCCCAGATGGTCACCCATCCAGCAACGCGCTGTGTTCCAAGATGCTTAACCTCCATTCCTTCATGGAGCACTCCACGACACCGGTGGCCCTACGCAAAAACGCTAGTTATTCACACACAAATGCAACCATGTTCCGCTTCTTTAGTTAAAATATGCATGGCATCTAGTGCACGTGTTTCGGAATAGAGTATGTTTACGCACTGCTTTGAATGAGTAGAATTGTAAAGATTTAAGTAGATTTTAAAGGAGGTAATTATCTTCTAGTAAAATAGAAGACTGAATAGCAGCAAATGAAATCGAGGTATGGAATATTTCAATACTAGTGTTTACCTAATCAAATCCTCGATATTTTAAGTCTTTGATTATTTTGTTTTTTTGACATTAAAGAATATAGAAAACTTATTACATAGTTGTCAGCCTTGATTTACTGCGCAAACTTGTTTCGCTGTCTTACGTGGTATGCAACACGAAACTAAGTACATTTGTGTTCGTTAAATTTAAAAATGTAAATTATACGCATTCATTCCTAATTTATTAGCTCTAAAATTGTACTAAGAGAGGAAAATAAGGAGTCGTTTCGAATCTTTTTTACGGATACCACAGACTAAAAAAAACACATTCGGATGCTGGTACTACCGACGCTGCCTAAGTGTGCCCAACTGTCGTATTCCGTTATTTCAGAATCAAATGGATAGGAGGCCGCAGAACATGCTAGTAAGGTGTAGCGATAATACACACAATCAGATAATAAAACGGGAGAATCTGTCAAGTACGCTAGTGACTGCACTTGGAGGACGAGTCGATTTCGGCCAGTGGGAAATGTATTGTAAAAGACCACCTAAGAAGCGGTTCCCTCTGTAACGGTCAAGGTTTGGAGGCAAAACATGCGTACATACACATTCGAACACTAAAGGATGTTCGGCGTACATTGTAGTTTCTTCTGGGGAAGCAGAAGTCGCGTCAGAGGTTCTGGTCGTCAAAGCCCTCAGCTCCTGCAGGAGCGGTGCCCTCGAGAATAATTGCCATCCCTGCGCCGCGCCGCGCCGCGCCGCGACGGGCGAGGGGGCGGGGCCTCCGGGGCGGCGGCGGAGGTTTACTCCGGCGCATCTGCCCGGAAATGCCTTCTGTGTATTATATAACAGTCCCGGCTGCTCGAGGTAAGAACATTCCAGGTGGCGGCGGCGGAGACGAGGCCCCGAGCACCCGAGGAGGCCCGGACGCCGCGACGTGACCTGCGCTCTCGAATAGGGAGCGCGGCCGCGACCCTCTGGCCCCGCGCGCCCCGCTGTCTGGCCCGCCTTGCCGCTCCCTCTCCTCGCCCTTGCTCGCCCCAGATCCGCTCTCTACCCACCGCAGCACTGTCGTATTCTCTCCCTTCCAACGCTCCTTTCCGTTTTCTCTCCTCGCCCTTGCTCGCCCCAGATCCGCTCTCTACTCACCGCAGCACTGTCGTATTCTCTCCTGGATCTCCCTTCCAATCCTCCTTTCCGTTCTCTCTCCTCGTCTTTGTCGTCCCAGTTCTACTCTATCTCCATCGGAGCACTTCGTTTTCTCTCCCTTCCAACCCTCCTTTCCGTTCTCTCTCCCTGCCCTTACTCGCCCCTGTTCCACTCTATCATCAGTGCAGCACTTTCGTATTCTCTCCCAACCCTCCTTTCCGTTTCTTCTTCCGGCCCTTGCTCGCTCTAGATTCACTGTCTACCCATCTCAGCATTTTGTGTTCTCGCCCAGTTTCGTTCCTCTCGATCTTCTCGTCACTCGGTTCCAGCCGTTTCACACACTCGTTGAGCATGGACATTACCGGCATATCACAGCCACATTTTATTCTTTTCCTGCGGTTTTCCTGTTGACCTCTTTATTTTCCATCCTTTTTCAATTCTCCACACTTATTCCTAGCCTCCTCTATGACTCCTATTATTGCTACCCCCAGCTCTCTGGGCCAAATGTGTCTGGGTTTTCCTGATTCTTCATTTCCGAACTGCTTATCTTTCAATCTCTCTCCAATCACCCTCCCAACCTTCCTGTCTTTGCGTCGATCTTTGTCAACCGCGTAGTTTACCACTCTCTCGCTTCGTATCAACCCTATTTTGTAGAGCGGGAATAGAACATGAAATAACTAAGAGCTATTCCCTTGATATTGTAATGTTTTGCCTTTTATTTACCATTGATCATCATCTAAACCATTGAAAATTAATTTCATATACTTATTGTAAGAATGTGTCAAATACTGCGTTTTAGGGCTCAACTTTCATGGATATCAGACCCAATCATGATGTTAGAACACAAATTGTGAGTAAGTATCGTATAATCACGCAAAAAACGTAAACACGAACTTCGTGAAAAAGTTAAAATACTAGAATAATTCCAATATTTGAAAACTATACACTGTTTGAATAGAAACATTCTACTCAACATAGATCTTATCGAAGTATCTTAAAATAAACACATCAAAACTACATACTTTAACACAATTGACGTCAAGTTAATGTCATTATCTTCGTTTACTTCGCGAAACACGAGAAGCTGCTTGCGTTCACGTTCCACCGCTGTCCAACGCCAACCCGACACTGCGAGCCCGGAGGCAGGGGTCGCGCGGAACCAAATTTCGAAGGGCACGGGATTCAGAGGGCGCGACCCGAATTATAGCTCATTGGCAGCGCGGGCTCCCGCGCTGCAGGCACGAGCAGCGGCGTCGGCGGCGGCGACCGCCGTGAATAGAGCGTCGGGGACAATGGTCGGTGGCGGGGCGCCCTCCCTCGCAAGGTCAAGTTAATTCACGGACACGCGGGCGCGCGGCCCCGCGGGTGAGGGGCGGGGCGGGGCGGGGGGGGAGCGTGCTCGTCCGCGCGCCGCCGGGGAATGTGGCTCGCTCGCTATTAATTAACACTAATTATGAGTATTTCTATGCCCCTTGTTTGCGTGTACTTCGTGCCACACCGCGCGGGACGCGGCCGCAGCGCTGCTCGCGCATTTCAATATGAAGTTTCCACCGTGGGAGGGAGGACACTGCGGGGGGGGGGAAGGGCGAAGAGACAAGGAGCGGATGGCTGAGGAGGGGGGAGAGCGGAGGCGGAAGACCAAGGGACGGAGAGGTATCGAAGGGCCAGCGTGGAGGACGAAGGGCAGAGCCAGTGAAGGAGGCGGTGGCTACGGGTGGGAAGAGGAAAGATGAGGGCCGGCACAACGGCAGGGAGAGAAATGCAATGAGGAAGATCGTAGAGCGAACACGATAGATGGAGCGGTCGTCCGGAAGAGAGGCATGGAGTGCGGATGCTTGAGATCGAAATTTCGGAAAGGCGTTTGAAAATATTAACTGACAATATTAGAACAGATGCCAGAAATTTTAGGACCAATATAAAATGTAAGTTAAAATAAATGTGAATAACAATAAATAAGATCTGAATCTTTGGCATTAAATGAACTTCACGAAGCTTAATAACAACAATTCTATTATGATGGACAGCTTTTAATTGTGAGTTAATATGCTTTCAGAGCCGATACAGAGGAGAGGAGGGAAGGCAGAAAGCGGAACGTACAATGCCAGAGTTCAAGCGAGGGAAGATCTGTGACAGGTGCAGGGAGAAACGACGAACGGCGATTGCGCTCGCGCCGCCAAAGGCATTCGCAACCCCAAACGTCGGCGAGGTGCGGGTGGGAGACTTCGGGGCGCTGGGGGTGGGGCGCGTCGCCCACCGCTACGCCGCGCTCGCCCGCCCGGAATGCCGCTTTGAAGCGCCGCTCTAGCCCGCGGCCTCCGCCTGACGCCGCCGCCGCCGCCGCCGCCGCCGCCGCCGCCGCCGCCGCCGCCGCCGCCGCCGCCGCCGCCGCCGCCGCCGCCGCCGCGACCGAACTCACAGCGGCTCTCGAAGCTTTGTGTTGGACTCCGCCGTTTCTCCGTGTGGGCCGTCTTCATTTCTCGGATGACTCTTATCAATTTCCACATCGCAATTACCTCTATCACTCCAAACCTATTTTTACTTTCAACCTACCGCTTACGAAGTCGAGAGAAAAAATTATGTAATGCTGCGAGAAAAACGGCCAATTGTCGGCAGAAAAACTTTTTATAGGTCCTTGGTAACGTAAAAGTGGTTAAATCCAGTTGTAAAATTTAGAAAAAAATCCTCTAACATGTGGTGTTGTCAGAATTCATGTTTTGTGAGCCCCTAATCCCGAAAAATTGAATAACGGCGAAGCGTGTCCGTCTGCCCGTGAGCAACTCTAGCTGTTAAACTGTTCAGACGATTTTCTACACAATTGAAAGTTCCCAATCGATCTGGCAGATGTTTCGGCCCCTTGAATTTGAAACGAAAATTTTAATTTTGGGGGCTACTTTACATGAAACCAATGAGACATTTTCAAAATTTTCAAAAAAATGGCTCCATCATTTTGATTAAATTTTGTTGTTGGATAGTGTGAAGGACGTTTAAGAGAAGGGTACATGTATCATTTTCGTTGAAAACTGATTTTTTTGAAAATTACAAAAATTCACTTTTTTCGCCGTTTTCCTACAACTACAATTATGAAGAGAGAGATATTTTACTTAATGAAATCTGTTTTGCGTGAAAGTACGGGCGAAAAAGTACGTGCTGTTTTAGCACCACTAGCTATTATTACGTTATTTGTGTTTCTGTTGATTTACTGTGTCAAATTTCCCTAAAACGTACTACCACACGAGTAGTCATTTGAAAATTTGAAAAACTGCTAAATTAACAATTATTTGGAAAAAACCTTCATGAGTTCTTCCGGTGGAAATTATTCTTTTATTCTTACTAATAAATTATTGACGGGATCAATGTCATTGTATTTTACCTGCTCTATTGAGTTGATATTTGAAAATAAATTGTTTGAAAGATGAGAGAGGTGTTTGGTAATTCGGGCAATGAATTCTTAGTGCGACTAACTGTCTGGAATGTACCGCTCTGCTTTTCTTGTTCACTACACCACTACCTGCGCGCGATGTCAAACTCATCCTCCAATCTCGTTTGCTCGAAATTCTCCCCAAATAACACGATGCTTTACAAAATTAACACAATTTTTTCCACTTCGTATTTGTTCTGCTCTGATTACCCAAATAATTCTACAGAAATATATAAATCTTTCCTTTAATAAATTAAGATCTGTTTTGAATACTGAAACACCATTGTACCCGCATCGATTCCATTGTCCATCTTAACAAAAATTCCCAACTAGAATTTACCCTGCACTTTAAACACTAACACCCAATATTCAACAATAAACGCCATCAATATTTAAAGCTGCACCGGTTCATGTCCATCTTTCTTCCCGATCGTTTTCTCACCCCGCCACTGCATCTCATCAGCATCGTCTCCACATCCCTTTCAACGTCCGCAGCACCCTCGCCCGCTCTCCGCTAATCCCCGCCACGCCCCCGCCCCGCCACGCCCCCGCCACGCCCCCGCCCCGCCACGCCACGCTCCGCCCCCGCCACGCCACGCCACGCTCCGCCCCCGCCACGCCACGCCACGCTCCGCCCCCGCCACGCCACGCCACGCCTCGCCCTGCCCTGCTCCGCCCCGCTCCCGACCCGCTCCGGCCTCTGACCGCGGCTGCTCCTTGGCTGAGGCGTCGGCGTCGGCGTCAAAGGCGCGCCGGCGTCGCTCATTAGCGCGCGCGACGCCCGGCGCCGCGACGCGAGGAGTCGCGTGCCTGGCGTCAGCGGTCAGAGCGGCGCCTGCCCAGGGCACCGTCGTGTGACCGCTCGCCCTGCGACCTTCCGCTGCACTGTCATCCGGTGTCAGCCGTTGAATACCGTTTGGAACAGGGAAAAACTGACTGAACCCAGCGTAGTTTTTTACTTTCTCGCTACGGAGTAAAGAGAAACTTATGTATGTGACGGAGGATAAGAGGATTCTGAAGAAAAATATATATTACAGGCTTGATATCGAAATGGAAAAATAAGTAGGTGTGTAAGGTATAGCACGCGAGACTTTCCGCACGGGTACGCTAGTTAATATAAATTTGGGGCAATAACTGTCAACTGACTTCTTTAAAGAATTGTCACGGACAAGGTAACTAGGATGTGCTAATTGCTATGGTCGCAGAGTCAGCCAAATCTAGTAAGCTAATTACCTTGCCCACAACCTTAGCATGCTTGGTTTAAAGCGTATTATTAGAACTGTTCTTAACCCAAAGTTATTTTCGTCTTTCAATCCTTATCAGATGTTTGCAAAAAAGTAGTCGCCACGTGTTTTCCCTTTTTGGAAATTCCGTCGTCCTCTTAAAGCCATAAACTCGTGAAATCCGTATTTTATAATCTGACGATGTAGATAACAGTTGTACAACAGCAACAACGTAGTGAAGTTACACTAGTCTTTTTAAGAAACCCTCATGTTTGTTCTTCGGAAACGGAAAGATATTGGTATGTGCCTGTTAAATGGCTAAGAGAATATTCATTTTTACAGAAACACTACTTTTTTAACTATAAACATTGTGTGTGAAAACCCTTTGTTCGTAATTTAGAAATGCTTGAATGAGAACTTGGAATTAATTGTTCTGATTATTAATTGGTGAATTGAATTTAGTTATCTGGAAATTTACTTTGCCGTTTGACCTCCCAATGTATCAAGATTTTACGTAATCAGTCTTGAACACTGGTTCTAGAAGCATAAACGCAAGGCTTTTAAAATATCTCACCGACCTTGAGCTTATTCTAAGAGCTTCTACGAATTCATCATAGTTTGATTTTTAGAAACATTGTAACATCCTTCAATGTACAAATAATGCTTGAAAGTCGATAAAACACACGCAATTATTAATAATGATGACCTGGCAATTATTTTAAAAAATTCCTTGCAAATAAATGGCAAGATAAAACCTCCGAACTACGTAGCAAGTTTTAAAAGAAGTGTTATAAAATAATTATTGGGCTGAAAGCATATTTTAAAATAAGAATATTTATGTATTCATTTAGATAAATGAATTCCTAAATGTTATTTGTGAGATGATGTAGCTGGAGCACCACTTGTAATTCGTCTGTTATTATTCGCAAACTGCGAAACTGTAATATGGTAGAAACTAAGTAAAAGTCCACAGTATGTTCCATGCATCTGTTTGCTCGCGTGTTTGCATGACCCAAAATCAACAGATCGTGGAGCAGGCACTATTCGAATTTAATTTTACCAATCAAGTGTACACACCATTTATACTCCCAACAGCAGTTGGCACACATCGTTTAAAGCTTTCATAAAAATATGAAATATTAAAAGACGCAATTAGATAAAATATTATCGTTTTTATTTTATTATTGAAGGAATAATTTTATGTAAAGTGTTTTCAGTTCCGTTTGTAACAAAATAATGGTCAAGAAACTTGATAAAATATTCAAATGTAGCGTGATCTTTCGATGTTCTAGTCCATGATAAAGGAATATCAGAGGTGAAAGATGCCCAATATTATTGTTATTGTTGCAAGTCAGGGAGAAGGAAAATAAATGGAATTTAATTTCTAGCAACATCCTTTAGATCTCTAATGGTTTATGAAATAATGTTAACTGAACGCGATACATATAACATGAAAGAAAATACATATAATGTGATATATATATAACGCACGGATAACAAAATATGAACGGAAGCAAGTCAAAGCATTATTAGGCACAAAAATTGTGATTTATCAAACACCTAAGATTAGCCGTACGTCTACACTGGTAGAAATTAAGAAGAAAAAAGTAAACTGCAGTTACATTTGTTAATTACATTTGTTTTACTAATCCATGGCCACAAATAAACAATTAGTTGTGAACTATGATCATTAGTCACATTTTTACAATGTAAAAGGAACTTTTTTCAAAGGTAACACTTACCCTTGCCATTGTCAGGGATATCATGTTGCTGTTCAGCTACTCGTAGTTACAACGTAGGTGAAGCACAGACCGTGATTATTAATGTTTATTGTTTTCTGCTATTAGTACTACTTAAAAATCGAATAAAAAACAAAATCATAATCAACCCCTTTAACACACATCGCAATTTTTTGATTACGATATCTTATAACACAAAAACAACAACAAAAGGAACTGGTTTCGCATTATCGGTTTAATCGGTAGACTCAAGAGAAGCCTTCGTAGAACCGTACCGCATTAACTGTAAACGAGCTGAAATCATTTAGGCAACGGTCGGTGGGAGAAGAGAGCGCGGCAGTCGCAGGTCGCCTTCTCCTATACTCCGATTTAAACATAGCTACACTTCAAGGTGACAATCTGGCAGGGGAGGGGGTCATTGCTGCCAAATCAGGAGCTCCAATACCAAAATTTTAAGTTATAACGAAGCTCCCGATTGAATGACAGTGTACCCCTCTCCTTCCAGCTCGTGACTTTAAAGTGCAGCTATGTTTAAATCGAAGTGTATTTCCCCTTCCCAGTCCGTATCCCCACCCTGTCTTCAGAAAGCCCCGCCGACTGACATTTCCTTGCAGGTTTTGCCTTTGGCGGAAAATTTGAAAAGGAATAGGCATAAATAGTATACGAAAGAAGAAATAGAAATACAATGAACAGCAAGATCGTGAATGGCGAAGATACTGAAAAGATTTTCATCCATTTAGTTAGGTAATTAGTTATAGAGTTATTTAATTTTTTGTCTGTTTTATGGAAATATTTAGTAGGGCTTACGCAACTTATAACCTCAAATATATTAGAGAGATAAAGAAGGTAAGATCCGAATGAGAATACAAGCCGTGAAAAACATGTAACAAAACAGAGAACGTTTCTATAATGCTCAAGCTGTATTCAGCTTTAATTAAAATTGTCTTGATTTTAGGAAGAAATATTTTACCTATCATTGCCTTTTACTATTTGTGTACAAGTTGTAGAAGAAAACAGTTTTCTTACACAGCAAATAAACATTACGATTTTATGCCGACTTTAAAAAGTAGTAATTTAGATATACTTTGTACTATTTTCCTGAGAGCGGAATAGTATTTTGAAGGTAAAGTTCAAAGATCTTTGGAACGAATTGAGACGTAAAAGAGTTATCATCACATTCAGAAATTCTATGAAAAGTAACATCCTTTAATAGAGAGGTAGAGCAAATTGATCTATGTGCCAAAAGTTCAGATTTGCTTTTTTTCATCTCAAAGTGATGCAATTTCCAAGACCAATGAAGAGCTTTTGGCTCTGGGACTCAAAACCTTTCCGTTTTGTTATAATCTGATACAAAACGAAGCGCATTCGTATTTACCGTCTGTAAATCTCGGACAAATTTTTCCTGTTTCCTACAATTGTTGTTTTCGGTACTTACTGTTAGATCAATTTGCTCGACCACTACAACAAATAAAAAAAAGTTTGGCTAGTCGCAACTTGTCCCCTTTATCATCATAAACAACATATTAAGACTTAATTTATTTCTATTTTTAACTGTCTGTTAGGTTTCATTTTTATAGACTATCATTTCTATTTTTATAGATAGTTTATTCTTAATATAAAATTTTCAAAACTAAGTAGATTTTTTTGTCACTTATATTTCACTCATTTTTATATTGTAGAAAGTTTTGAGGATGTTTTTGTTACCATCCTCAGATACATTTGACAAATATCTTTTTAAATTTTTCCAATGTTACAAAACCGATTAATTATAGATTATTAAAATTTTATAACACTCCTAAAACTTAGGTACAAGAAATTAGTTTAAAAAATTGCATTTGATCAGATCATTTGTGCCCGTAAATGTGTTTAATTGTGAAGCCGTCGTGAACATGCAATCCGTCGGGATCAAACACGTGACTTTAGAGATTCACGGAGTGACGAGCGCCCTTTGACCGCCGACGATGGAATCGCTGTAGCGGCGCGCGTCCCGTTTGAGCGCGGCCCGCTGGCTGGGCGGCAGAAGGCCTGGCGTCGCTTCGGGATGGACAGAGGAAGCGGCAGCAGTGAAGACGGCTGAGGCGGCGGAGGGGGCGGCGCGGGAGATGGCGGCAGTGGAGGAAAGACGACGGGCCGTGTGAGCGGTTGGGTGAATGGGAGGAGCACAAGGCGCAGTCGGGACGGGAGGCGCAGCGTGCGGGACGAGCGGAGGGTGGAAGGCACAAAGGGAGGAGATGTGCACGAGAGCGACGGAACGCGGAAGGAAGAGCGGGCGCCGGGAGCAGTCACGAGTGTTGGCGGGCGAGCTGCAGGTGAGTAGTCGGGAGGTGCGTAAGGTCAGGCGAACGGGCCGATGAGTGGCGCTGGCGGGCAGGAGGTAGGCAGGGCGGGCGTTCGGGCGGGGCGGGCGGGCGTGCGGGCGTTCGGGCGGGGTGGGCGGGCGTTCGGGCGGGCGGGCGTTCCGGCGGGCGGGCGTTCGGGCGGGCGGGCGTTCGGGAGGGCAGGCGGGCGGGCGGATGTTCGGGCGGGCGGTCGGTCGGGGCGGTCGAGTGGATGGATGGTTAAGGTAGCGACGTGGGTGGGTACACGTGAGCGGGAGTCGGACGGTGGGAGGCGCGGTCGGGCAGTCAGAACGGCGAGCGAGTGGGCCTGACGGGCGGGCGGGTGTTGCAGGCGGGTAGACGGTGGAGAGGCTGCACGGGCGGGCGGGTAAGTGGATGGGTGGTTGAAGTAACAACCCGGGAAAGCGTCTGCGTCGTGAGCGGGCGGGTGGTTGGGGCTTGGAGGAACGGGTGGGAGGTGCAGTAGGGCAGTCAGAACGGCGAGCGAGTGGGCCTGACGGGCGGGCGGGTGTCGTGTGAGGGCGTTGGGCGGTTGGGGTGGCAATGCGAGCGGGACGCGTGGATAGGCCGTCAGCCGAGCGTACGCCTAGAAGAGAGGACGGGAGGAGTAGAAGAGGCAGAGCATGCGAAAGGTGAGAGGGTGTGCGAGTGGCAGTGCGACAGGGTGTGAAGGCAAGAGAGCCGGAGGGAGGATGAGAGAGAGTGAAGCAGTGCAAGAGGGTGTGAGGGTGAGTGGGTGTTTGGGAGTGAGAGGGCGTGTCGCGCGGGTGGGCGGGCTGCACGGGCGACCGGGTGGCGCGGGGTGCGGGAGGAGCGGCGTTCGGAGTTGGCTGCGGGGCGGAAGCGGGAGCGGAAGCGGAGCGAGGCATTCCAAGCGCGTTTCGCGAAACCCGCGACGCCCCCGCCAACAGCCGCCGGGAAATTGACACAAAGCGGGCGACTTGCTTGCGCCGCGCTCTCCGCGGGCCCCGCGCCGCGCCGATTTACACACGGTAAGCGGAGCTCATGCGCCCGGGCGGCGGAGGCACGGTGACGCTGCGGCGGGCAGTGGGTGGGAACGAGGCGGTGGGCGAGAGGGGTGCGGGCGGGGGCGGGGCTGGGTGGCGGGCGATGGGTGGCGGGCGGCGGTGGGCGGCGGATGGTGAGCGGCGGAAGGTGGGCGGCGGGGGCTGCGGGCGGCGGGCGGCGGGCGGCGGGCGGCGGGCGGCGGGCGGCGGGCGGCGGGCGGCGGGCGAGGCGCTCTGCAAATGTTTGCTCGGCGACGACGCGCCCCGAAAACTTCGTTCCCAGGTCGAGGGGAGAACGATAGACTTTGATCTTCCCTGAATCACTTATAGATGAAGATTTCAAAACATAAGAGTAGATTTAGTGACATATCGCTAGTCTTGCGCCAATTCACTGTATTTATCTGGGTAGAATGTAGTGTGCCTTCGGCAATAAACTGTAATTTAATTCCATGAAAAGAATAAACTGATAGAGAAAATAATGCAGCACCCAACTTTCTATATGATGCACGAATGTCAAGTTTCATTGTGTATGTGTCCTTTGGTTCTTAAGTTGCGTGATTGTGTGAATAATGTGCACTTTCAAGAGTTGGGAACAATCCATAAGAGCCATTTAAATAGGCAAAGTTGTCAAGGTACTTTCTTTTTCATATTGGTGCTATCACCTTCCTGACTTTTAAATTGATGTACACTCGCGCATCGTACGTAATCTACTCCCACATCAATGGTCTGCTGAAATGGCCTTAAATTCTGAATGTAATACATTTCCTTTGTTGCTCGCGATACCAATTGCAATATGTAAGGTACTAATGTAAGACATATATCTGTATTTTGTAGAGCTCAATATTTTTTAACTATATTAATGTTTTTTCATTATTTTGTTCTATCACCAATAGTACTATTATAAACAGATTTTATCCTCCTATCAATGTATTATGTTCTTTATTATAGAGAAAATGTGCTCGTTTTGAAACTGATGAATTATAACCAAACTTAAATATTTTTTAAAAAAATTAATTAATATCAAAGTTGTGCAATTAGTGCGAGTTCTATGAGCCTCTTATCAAAAAGTGCACTGGAATGAGAGATGTTGAATATTAAATGTATGTTCCAAGTGGCAAAGTAAGAACCGACTAGTGGCGAGGCGGGAAAGGGCAGCTGTTTGTTGCGGGGCAACGGTTATCAGGGTATAAAAAAACTTGAAAATAGCAAAAATATATCTACTCATTAATTCAAGACACTTATTCTCTAATTTTGTGAACAGACGAGTCGCAAACACGTATTCAAACGAGTTCAAAGATATTTTTACATTATAACATTGTCAAGAAAGAGGACATTAAAGGGGTAAAATATATGAACCGTGACGCGCCTCGCAAAATACATTCAATTTTGGAGAAACTTTTTTGCTGAAAAGTGACGCTGTCTGTGCGGAATACATTGATCTGTAACCGCAAAACACATTCCGCCCTTCCATTTCCACGCAGAGTTTGCAAAGGGGCGCCCCAGAGCATCCGCGAGCAGACTGTCCCGATGTACCTGAAGCAGGCGGAGCAACAAGGGCGGCTGCTTCCCTCTCGCCGGCCGGGCAGCGCGAAGCCGGGGGGGGCGGGGGTGGAAGCTCGGCGACAGGGAGGCCGCGGCGGCGGCGGCAGCGGTGCTCGCCCCATTCATAACAGCCGGCGGCTGCGAGGGCGGTGAGAGCGGTAGCAACGGTGGCGGTGGTGGCGGCGGCGGTGGCGGCGGTGGCGGCGGTGGTGGTGGTGGCGGCGGTGGCGGCGGTGGTGGCGGCGGCGGTGGTGGCGGTGGCGGTGGCGGCGGTGGTGGCGGTGGCGGCGGTGGTGGCGGCGGCGGTGGCGGCGGCGGTGGCGGCGATGGTGGCGGCGGCGTTGGCGGCGGTGGTAGCGGCGGCGGTGGTGGCGGCGGCGGTGGTGGCGGCGGCGGTGGCGGCGGTGGAGGCGGTTGTGGCGGCGGCGGTGGCGGCGGCGGTGGCGGCGATGGCGGCGGTGGCGGCGGCGGCGGTGGAGGCGGTGGCGGCGGCGGTAGAGGCGGTGGCGGCGGCGGTGGCGGCGGTGGCGGCGGTGGCGGCGGTGGCGGCGGGTGGCGGCGGTGGCGGCGATGGAGGCGGAGAGCGGGCGCGCGCGCGCGCTCACGCAATCAATACGCGCTCGGGGCGGCGGCGGCGGTGGCTGTGGGGGCGGGGGTTTGCGGGCACGTGCCTCACCTGTACACGGCGCGGGCACGCGGCGGTGGCGGCGGCAGCGGCGGCGGGGACTGTGCTGTCCGGCCCGCTCCGCTCGGGCCGCGTCGCGCCGCCACCGAAGCTCACTGGGAGTCGCGAGGCGGGAAAGAGCAGCTGTTGGCTGTGGGGCAACGGTTATCAGGCTATAGAACGTACGCGAAAATAGCAAAAATACATCCACTCATTAATAGCCACTTTAGACTAAACGTACATTGTCGGATGTATTCGAATCAGTTATTAGTCTCTTACTTATGCTTGCCCTGTCTGGGGTGGGGTCGCCGAAAATAAAAGAGAAAATTCAGAGTTCAAAATAAATGTTTAAGGCGCATAATTAAACCCCCATGGTAAGTGTCAAATTGGCAAATTATAAACGAACTGAAAATAGAAAACTTGAACACTTAAACATTAGCAGACTATCTGTAATTTTTTTTAAGACTTGCCAAATGTGGTTTGTGTTAAAATCTTTAATCTAAGACGTTCAGCTGAAGACATGAACATTATTTCAAGATAAACTACCCCATGGATAAAGTACGCCCACCATAGATAAACGCTTCAATAAGAATACAAATTGAATATAAAGGATTGTTAAACACACAAACATAACATTAAACAACAGAGTGATACAAATTTTAAAAAATCGACAAGCGTAATAAAATAAAGATGTTAAAAAATTTAGAAGAAATTATCAGGAGGACATGTTGAACATTCGTCCTTCGACTGATTCGTTGGAGAACCGTTGTGATTCCTCATCAGCCATTAAGTAAAATATTTACAAACGTTTTGGGAATATATTTAAACAATCTTGATGGTTTGTTTGGATCCAACCAGCGAGTAAAGAAATACTATGTAGTGCTCTGAAGCGAGAAATATATAGAAATATATTATTATTATTATTATTATTATTATTATTATTATTCTGCGTAGAGCCCACACAAACTGGCAGCATTTGAGGAGTATTGTAGGTTTCAGCTGGAATAAAGATGTCTTCCAAAGTTCAATTTTTAAATGTATATTAAATTTTTAGAATGTACGAATTGACGACTACTAATCGTTTTCAGCTAATGTTCAGGACAATTTGATTCGAATACTGTGAAGGGGAAGAAGAAGCTAAATAAGAAGTAATCTCTTACCGCAAGATAACATAAGGATATTGTTTAATATGATGCCAATACTCAAGCCTTAGGAGTATACTTGGAATGATTAGGTGGATTATGGTTATGAAGTTATGATTCGATAGACGAATGGTTGAGAGAGGGAGAGACAGAGAATACACTCAGAGACCTCTAGAAAACCTGCTTCTAAATTGTTTTTTCTAGAAAAGACTTTTCCACAGATCGTCCGAGACTTGAACTCAGGAGGTACTAGTTGAAGGGAGTAAACTGACGACTTCATCACGAGTCGACCTGACAAAATGTAAGAATAAAAGTAAGACATTTGCTGCGTGTTTTGTTTAAGAGTGATGTAAATCAAGACCCCATTTTGTTGGCCACATGAACCTAGAATTGCTTTGGCGCGGCGTACGGTGTGGTGGAACAGTAGGACCTTACATGCCTCTCTGCGCTGGCGTGAAGAGATTTTGTAGTCCCGAAAAAGATAAATATTTCTGCGGACAGAGAATGACTTTTCCCGACCTGAGACGCCGTGCCCAATCTTGCCCCACGTTTTCACCGACATTCAGCCTCCCTCATCAAGGTATTATTTTCATTTATCAAATTCCCCATATTAATTATACTCATTCACACATTTACAGGATTATTTACCTCAAACACAATCTTCTTGGTGTCATTTGAAATCACTTAATAACACCTGGGACGTAAAGATTTTCTCCTTCTTTGCATTTGAATTATCATTTGTACCAACTTTATAATTCCATATTCTCTCTCTAGTAAAACTTCACATATATTCCCGTTTCAAAAACGCTTACATTTTCAACAGCCCATTTCCCCCTGTCTAGCACCACCACAAGCTCTGACGTTAGGGAACTTCCATCATTGATGGCTACTTTCTCCACAGCCTCCTCCGTTCCAAAGGCGCACTCCGGCGCCGATTCTTTGAGCAGCATTGCGATCCCATTGTGTGAGGCCCCGCCACTGGCGGCTTACGCTCCAACACCACCCGCCCAGCGGAGGTCCCAAGCGCACTTGGCCGAATCCCGCCCCTCCCAGACCGCCCTCGCCCGCACACTCGCCGCCGCTCACTCCCGTTCCCCGCCAGACCACACTTCAACCCCTCCCCGCCTTTCGCACACCACCCACCCGCCCCACTGGCGCCTCCAACCCCCGCTCCACTTCTCCCCTCTCCTCTCCGCGTCCCTCACCCGCACACTAGCCGCCGTCCACTTCCGTTCCCCTCCAGACCACCCTTGACACACCGCCCCGCCCTTCGCGCCCCAACCACCCGCCCCGCCCCGCCCCGCCCCGCCCCGCCCCGCTGGCGCCTCCAACCACCGCTCCACTTCTCCCCTCCCCTCTCGTCGTCCCTCACTCGCACACTTTCCTCTGCCCCTCCCTGTTCCCCGCCACACGCTTTTCATAGACCGCCCGGTCCTTCGCACCCCTCCTACCCGTCCCGCTAGAACCTCCTACCACCGCTTCACTTCACCCCTCCCGATCCCCACCCCCCGCCTCATCCCCCGCACGTGCACTCACTCCGCCACATGTCGGCAGGCCACGCCCTAAACCACCCCCGCAATTGCGTAATCCCCCGCCTGCACCGTCGGCGCCGCCCTTGCTGCTAGTGTCGCTCCAGCCGCCCCCTGCTCTTGCTGGAAGCCGCCCATGCACTCCGACCTCGCTCTCGCCGACCGCCCCCGCCCCCGACACGCCCCCGCTTCCGCCTGCCCGCCCCCGCCGCCCTCGCGGCGTGCGTGTGTGCCCGGCATCTACGAAAGAGGCGAGAGAGGAAGATCCTGTAAAATATGGGAAGGGATTATGTTGCGACAAAAGAATAAGAAAAATACACACCTCCCTTCCTTACTTTCCCCCCTTTTCTTTCTGGCCGGGGGAGCCGTCTTGCTGAAGAATCCCTGAGACAGCGTCGCGCAATCTGAGTTCTGAGCGGGGGCTTTCTGGGACTGCTGGGATCCTACTACGGTGGGGGGGTGGGGTGAAGGCGGGGGTGATGAGGGGGTGGGGCTGGCCGTGCGTCACGCACGCGTCCCGTTCATCAGGTGCGTCCACTCCCGCCACTCGGGCCTCGCAGTCAGGAGATTTTGGACTCGCTGCGATAGCTTAGCGGCAACTTGCTCGAGCAGTGTCATTGAAAGAGAAATCCCTGGATTCCAGTCTCTACGGCGGCGAACTTTCGACACAATCTTTTTCTACAATTGTCTTTTTCTACAATTGTCTTTTTCTACAATTGTCGACACAATCTTTTTAAACAATTCTACATAGGCATGTAACTGGCTCGAATTCAACCATACACTGAAGAGAATTTCAGCCGCCGGCCGACTTGATCCTTAAGTTTCCATGATTTCTTTACTCAATCCCGGGATTAATCTACACTTTGTTTCGGCCGGCGCTGCGTGGGGGAGAAACCTTGAGAAGAGATACTCCCACATACTGATGAATTGGTCTGCGCCGAACCCCGTGATTCAGTGGGAGAAGAACCTCCTCCACCCGGAATATAACATGCTTTTATACTTACGGGACCAAGGACTTAATTTGTTGTCGCGTCTAGTGTTAATAACTCACTCACTATAAATATAAGGTTCCCGGTCGTCATCTCTGTTGCTAGAATTTTTCTTTTTGATTTTCAGTGCCTACTACTTCCTGGTGCTTCTTTTAATGGAGAAGATCTATATGTACCCAGAGATTATTTGCTCATTTAATTACATGAATCATAAAAGAAAAAGCGCATTTACGGGGGTCGTTTAGAGCTCCGCTTAGTGCAACATTGAAAAGTACGTTCTTTAAGTAGGCCTACATATCATAACTGTGCAATTATTTGAAGAACAGTCTGTGTTTAAATTTGAACGGAACGAAAAAAGGTAAACGCGGTGTTTATCCAGAAAGCACAATCGCTCGTTTGTTTACCATTCTTACCAGTGCATTTGAGCGGTAGTGTGTTCACTAGTTACGTTCATAACTATTTCGACATTCCCATTTATTTAGCTACATTACATTTCGCCTTACCTTACATTACCGTACATTTTCTGACTTTTTTATGTGTGAGTGATGCGGAAAATTTAAAATGACCATAAAGTTTAAAATACACAAAACACTATATTATTCGAATATAGTGTATTAAATAGAGAATCTACAACTTATCTTCATACAATCTTAAACAAATTGCAATATAAAAAAAAGAGAATAAATACACATGAATCATCATTTACTGAATAGACGATCTTACAATTCGGAGTACAAAACTATGGCTAAGAGCAAAGGAACGTTTATTTTCGCACATTATTTTCTTTTTGGCATTTGGGTCGTTTGCGTCACTTTGCCGCCAAGCAAACGGTGTCCCACGCCTGGGCGTAGTTTAATTTTCAAGCTTGGGGAGTAAGAGAGTCATGTGATGAGCATAACGTTCACCCTTTGTAGCGACGTCTGCCTGCTCTTTTCTTCGTCACACAGCCACAGAAACGGGGACTATTTTATTGGAAATATACATCACCATTTTGGTCCCGACCGGAATTGGACCCCGAAAATGCACCACGGAAAGCTATCAATCCGTCTACGAGCAACCCGAAGGGCTTGAATAAACTGACGTGAAAGACGTCAATATACATTTTGTCTCATCATATTTTGTAACGAAATAATATCCTTCAACAATGGGTTTGCGCAAAAGCATCATCATTCAGCATATATAGCGAACATTTCAAGAGCATCTCTCTCCCTGTTCCGCGGCTGTTTGGCCAGCACCCCACCCCTGTCATTGTCAACACGCGTGCTCCTGCGACACACATACACGGGCATTCTCAACACAGGCACCGCGCAATCGGACAACATGGAAAACCTTCGCATGCGATTGTTTCATCCGCGAAATGTTTTCGTTTATCAGAAAGATAACCCAGGCGCGTGTTGCGGCGCGCGCAGGCAGGCAGGCAGGCACTCCGCACGGCGCGCGCGTCGCCGCTGCTCCTCGCGCTCCCGCAAACAATGGGATTCGGTCCTAATCCGCGCGCGGAGTCGGTTCCCGCGCCTCGCCGCGCCCCGGCCGCGCAGTGGGCGCACGCGACGCCGGAAGCGCACAACTCAGCTCGTGCTATCAACCCCAAGAAACAGCACGTGCTTTCACGCAAAATTACGCGCAAAGTACTAAAATTTTCGACAAATTGAATAATTACCCCGAACAGAGATCTAACCCGAAAAAGGAAAAGGTTTTGGGAAATAGAAAAAACCTCTAATCAGTATAAATTAATTTATTCGGTAAAAAACTTACATAACCATCAATATAATATGAACTGTGAATCACTCTCAAGTCAAATTTTAACCAAGGGACTACCGCTCATAGCATACTCGCATCAATCGGACATCTCGCTGCAGATAGATCTCTTTTCGCCAACTTTACTTTAAGAATAACTTACTTTGGAATGGGCAGTGCGCCTTCATAATCGAGGAAGCTGTGTATTACGTTCAATAGGTCACTATTCCATTGAAATCTCAACGTTCGACTTTTTATGGTGTTAGATCTGTATTCGGGTAACTATTTAATTGTACATCATCTTATTTGAAAATCTATCTTTAAGGAACAGATTAAATTAAGGAAAACATTTATATCTTTCTAATTGTAGTTGTAGGAAGACGGCGAACAAGTTTTGAAATTTTGAAATTTTCGAAAAGTTAGAGGTTTCAACGAAAATGAGACCTGCACCATTCTCTTAAACGTCCTGTACAATATCCAACAAAAAAATTAAACAAAAACGACGGAGCCATTTTTTGAAAATTTTGAAAAGGTCCCAGGAGTTCCATGTAAAGTACCTCCAAAATTAAATATCAATTTCAAATTCTAGGGTCCGCGACATCCGTCAGATCGATTGAGGAATATCAATTTTGGAGAAAATCAGCAGAACGGTTTAGCCGCTAGCGTGTTCACAGACAGACAGAGACGGACAGACGGACAGACGGACAGAGGGACAGACGTTTTACCGTCATTCGAGATTTTGGTATCAAGGACCCACAAAACGTGGTTGATGGCTACAGCACGTATTAGAGGATTTTCTTTTCTAAATTTAGCAACTACATTTATCCTCTTTTTCGTTGCCAGGGCCTTGAAATAAGAGCTTTTTGCCGAAAATTTGGCGGTTGTTCGTGCTGCATTACATAACTTTCTCTCTACTGCATAACCGGTATCGAGAAAATAATAACACGGAAAATATGTATTGGAATACACATTAAGCTACGTAGTGTATGGTTAAAACGTTAAAATCTTGAATTAGGAAACAATTGAAGGGCTCACTAGAAGAACATTTTCTGTAAAACTGATTTAACTTGTAATAAAACTTCAAGTATTATTCTTTGAGTGTAATATTTTATTTAATTCCAGTATGGACTTATATGCAAGTGTACTGTGTTTAAAAGTTTAAAAACGTACTGAGTTATTAGGAAAGTTATAGTAAAACCCTCAAAATCTCAGAACTATGTCAATTTGTGATAGCCACTTGTTCTACTGAGCCCTTCAATATTCAGAGTTATTCCTTTTTTGATAAACAATTTCTTAAATTTTGTATGTCTGCCTGTAACTATATCCCGTGATATTAAGATCAGGGCTTTGATATTCTAAGCAAAAAATGTTTTATTTGATGCTGAGAAACAAAGAACTAAAATCGCAAATTTTGATGTACTAATCGTCAATTGTTGCATAATGATGCATTAACATGTTCAATTTTTAAAAAGCTCTATATTAAATTTAATTTTTATTTTTGTTGGGAAAGATATTTTAATTTTAATTGTAATGATGTAATTTAGGCCCAAATTGAATATATTTATAAGGTTTTATCATCTTTGTAGTTTTCTTCTCCAATCAACTTTAAAAAAGACAGTTTTTTTACAAATGATTTATCGTTCAATTTACATTATAATTCAATATCTACATGTTACATCCGTTTAAAATTAGATGTAATGTTTTGTGATGTTTAAAATTATGACATATTTATAAATAGCATCGATATCAATAGTTATCGAAGCATAAGGTATATTTGGTGTTATATGTACTAAAGGCTGTCATTTCCAAATACCTGTTTTCAATCAATCATGGTAGGTGTGAAATCAAGATATGTATACCTTCAACGTCATGAGTTCCTGAATCGTACAATATATCAGTTTTTACTTCCTAAACTTAAGGTAGCCCAAATAAGTTCGAAATACAAATAAAAAGACTTCCTTGCAGTGTGCGTCTTTTGGCCCACTGCTTGCCGCCTCAGCCGCCCCCGCCGTCCCACGCGTCCGGACGCGCAGCAGCAGATGCATGTATAACATAATGGAACGCTAAACAAACACGGCTGTATTTATTTTTAATTTCGTCCAAAGTGATTGGTTTATCACGCACTGGCGCTGCCTGCTGGGCGGTGGAGTGCGCGCACTATGTGTTATTATATTAATCTCGCTCTTCAGAACACGCCACCGGCGATCGGGGTCGTAGCCTCGTGCTCTCTCTGCTTCTCGGCGTGGGGAGCATTCAATTTGCGGATCACCTAACACTGGATTAAGTATACTATTCTGGTTCTCAATATTACTATTCTGGTTCTCTAGTACCATTGTGATGCTTTTTACGAATCTACTGAACTCAAGTTCCCGCAACAGCGTATTCATACGTGAATAGCGCGATCGGTTGAACGCCAATAAATTCAGCTGCAGTTGTATCGTCACTCGCCGAACGTCGCTGTCCGTTGCTCTCTCTCTCTCTTGAGGTAATTTACATAAGAACACTTTAAGTTCATATATAAGTAAATACTACATGATTCTTGAATTCTTGTAACCAGAATCGATCGGCAACTATTATCTTCTCCACACCCACGAATATTATGTTCCTTACTTGAAAACCACCGATTAATTTTTGCAGGAGTACCTCTCTCAAGGTTTTGCCAAAATTCTAATATACTGAAGTCGCTACTATTTGGGGTTTAAAACCAGAATGTCATGTTAATACTTCCGGGATACATTCAGGCGTCTATCCTTCAGCGAACTCTATCCAGTTTCCTCAACACACTCGCGTCCAGGGTAATCGACGCTACATCCCTCAAGTTGTCTCGTTTTACGAGTTGATACAACTCAAATAAGTATTTTGTATTTTCATTTCGGAACAGTGTTGGACTTCTTTTCATTTATTGATAGTTTGATTTATTTGAACAATGAAAATTAAAACACAAATGAGTAAGCGCAGGAAAAGAGAAGATTTTAAAACCTTACACAACCACGAACATAAGTTCTAGATGAAAACGTCGGTCTTATATATTAAGGTCGCTAGGTCTTATACATCAAGAATGCACTGCTAATCGACAGGTGTCTCGGAAAATTTAAAAATTGACTTGCCATTCTGAATGATCTAAGATGGTTTCTGGTTCACATTAGCACATAATGTACTTCGCAGTCTCTCTAGGGTGAGTAAAATTCGTAGACATGTTCAAGATTAAACAAAAGTAAAGCACGATTTCAAAGAAATAATTTTTGGGAAGGGGGTGACACTATTTTCTTGGCCACAAGATTAAAAATAACTTTTTAACATTTTTGAAATTTTGAATTAAATGAAATATGAATATCAAATGAAAATGGCTGGTGGGAAAATGAAAGCTTTACGAAAATAATATTTTCAATGCTATCAACAGTTTATTTAAATGTATTCACAAAATATTATATATTTATGGTAACTAATGCCTAATAAAACATCTATGTGACATCTTCCTACATTTCCGGGCGCATTCTAAGATTTCTAAAAAAAAAGTTTCTCTCTTACCCGCAGGAATCTTCTTATTGTGTGAAATTTCCAGTCACACGAGGTTCTTTTCTAAGCTGCTCCACTCTCCCGCGGGCCGCCCCATCTCGCCGGCCGGCCGGCCGGTCGCGCACGTCGGGCCCTGGGAGGGGCGGACACGAAGCAGGCCGGACGTGCCGAGCCTAGGACCCCGCGTCCCCGGCCAGCATCTCCCTCGGACGCACGGGGCGCGGAGAAATGAAAGGAACACATTGAATTGATAATAGCCTTAAGACGTCTAAGCGCCTTACGGGGACCGCAGCACCGCCTTTTGAACTCCGCAAGAAAATTTTCAGATGAATACCGAACCGCGGCCGGATCACGGCAAATATCCAGGGCGCGTAAGAAGTTGCGACAATATTTGCGTTGCATTATTCCCCCAGGGGCCGCGCGCCGCTGCGGCGGGGGCAGCGCGGGGGGGGGGGGCTGTGGGTAGGGGGCGGAATGCTCAGGGGGACATGAGACACTTCAAATATTGGCCCATTTGCCCTCAAGCGAAATGAAGACGCGAGGTAGCATAAAAAGAGCCATCGGGATGGAATGGAGAAGAACGAGTGACAATAAATGCTCTGGTACGCACTACCGCTCAAGGAAAAAGTCTCAGGAAATCGGAAAATTGAAGTTGAATTATTCTCAGTGAAAGGTACAGAATCATAGAGATGTTTTATTGCATAATCTGTAGTAATAAACTGCATAAAAATGATTAATGAGAATTTTTAGAATATTCTTTATCTTATTATTTTCTAATACGTGTTAGTGCTTTATACTTTAAAAAGTATGTATTCAACATTTCTGTATCAATCGATATTGCATACATTGCTTTATTCCTAAACAATTTGTCTTTATTCAACGTAAGTAGAATTATGAAAAATAAATGGTCAATAGTAATAGCTACATTTATGTATCACAATAAAGCTAATATAGTAGATGTTATTTCAAGACGTTTTAGCTAATTTTGTAAATTCAATAAATAATTATTCTTTATATTATTCAAATATTAACCAGAATACATCAGAAAACAGCATTTCTTTTTACTTTGTAGTCTCAAATAAATCCTTTACTTACATATGGTATAAGAAATGGGAGATTAAGAGAAAATTGGAATATTTATTTGAACATCGCAATATGTTAATTGTTTGTTTTTCAATCTCTTTTGTTGAACTCGCCCATGTGGCATCTCCGAGTTAGTAGATTGATTGATTGATTGTTAGTGATTCCGGGTGCGTTAACTGCTAAGGTCATTAGTCTTGTAAGTGCTGTGCATGTTTTTTCTCGTGAGGTGACGGTCTTTCCCTGCTGGATGGCGAGATCCAGCGCCGTCCTACCGTCGACTAGCGGTGTTTTCCTAAACCGGGTATCTGCCACCAGAGGGGCACCGCCTCAGCTGGGGCAAGATCTAAACTTTCGACCGGACTCCCGGCATGTGTGGTAGTGTCATGCACGTGAATGTAAATGTGTGTAAGTAAGGAGTGAGGACATGACAAGGAAGGGGCGGAAAGATCGCGCGCGGTCCGTGGCCCGTTTGTTAGGGTACTGCTCCGGCATTCGCCTGGTGTTGGTCGAAAAAACCATGGAAAACTACTGATCAGAGCAGTCGGTCACTAGAATTCTCCTCCGGACGGCGACTGAATTCGACCTAGCTGACAAGCTAGTGTCGAAATCGAGTTAGTGGAAGTGCGCGGAGCTGCGCAGGGCAGGGTGCCCGCCGGCAGCAGGGGCTTCACATGTGTTGGCGCTCGTCTGCCCGTCAGCGACACGCTCCGCGCCCCGGGCGCCACTCCGCTCGCGAACACGCGTAGTGTTCAAGTGCGGCGCAGCAAGGGCCGCCTGTGTCACCGGCCGATCGAACTCGCGGCGACAGGATGATGAACAGTCCCCGACATTCTCCCGCTGCCCCTGCCCCGCGTCCTGGGCGGCACTCTCATCGGCCCTGTCCCTGCGGCCTTCCCCCCTCGCCCTGTCGTGCGACTTGCTCGCTACCGCGTTGTGAATACGATGCACTATACTTCGGTTTTTCTTTCTTGGCGCGTGGGGGGGGAGGGTCATTAAAATTGAATATCTCACGATATTTCACGTCGTGCTCAATTGTGCCGCTAGGAGTCGCATGATTGCCAGCACTGCTCGATACGGTCGCGATCATGCGACTCCTAGCGGCACAACTGATAACGACGAGAAATACCGTGAGATATTCAATTTTGATGACACCCCCCCATGCGCGAAGAAAGAAAAACCGAAGTATACACTGCGATTTTTCTAACTTTGTGCTTCAAGGCCCGTCTTCAGGTAGAATATGCCACGGTATTTCCCTTCATTCTCAGTCGTGCCGCTACACATCGCATGATCGCGACTATATCAAGCAGAAATAGCGATCATGCGACTTCCAGCGGCAGGACCGAGAAGGACGCGAAATGCCATGTGATATTCCATCGTGGCCATAGGAGCTTGAGGGGCAAAGTTATAAAAATTGCACTATACCCCGATTTCTTTTGAGTTTTCTTTTCCTGTACACCGATTTAAATGTACTGGCACTTCAAGGTGACGAGTTGAAAGAAGGAGGGGATATTTTCATCGAATCGGGACTCCAACACCATAACTTTAAGCCATAACGAAGCTCCCGATTGGAAGGCAGTGTCCCCACTCCACCCACCTCGTGGCCTTGAAGTACCACTATGTTTAAATCGGAGTGTTCTCTCTGTTACTTTCCTAGTTTCCTCCTAGTTTTTTTTCAGAGTTTTACTTTCTTTATTCGTCCTTCATGTATTTTATTAAATCCTCGCAATTCGCCAATGTTTCTTTAAGCGTAACACAATAACCACTATCGTAATTTTAACACATTAACCACTATCGTAACCACTATCGTAATTAATAAACTACTTTCATTAACCACTATCGTAATTTTTATTTCCATTTTACCTCATACTGACAGCATTTTCCTCTAATCAATATCGACTAAAATTAACTGATATTTTTCGGAGGTCATTCTCTCATCTCAAATAGCCACACTTCACCGTGTCTTACCTAATCTTCCTCATCATTAACTAATTTTCTTCTTTAACATTTCCCTTCGTTCATGTCACGCTTTTCCTCTTCCATTTCCATCTGAGCATCGTCACCACTTCGCCGCCCCACGCGAGGGCCAGCGCGGCGGCGCGCTCTTTCGGCGCGAGGGCATCGCAGGGGAGCGAGAGGCCGGAATTAGTCACCTCTGCGAGAGTAATGGGCGATGTATTTTGTCGCTTTCGATTTGCCGCCGTGTCGCGCCGCCCCGCGCCTCGCCCGGTCCGTCGGTCGGTCGCGCACTGCCAGCGGGAGCGAAGCAGTTGCGGAGAGGGGAGACCGCGACAGCCTGAAGTCGCTGCGCGCCATTTGTCGCCCTTCGAGCCTTCTGCGGCATCTGCGACTGATGGCTTACGGCACTTGGTTTCACCACGAGCGCTTTGAAAAATTTCGGTAATGTTTCTTCGTCGTTATTAGTCCAGTCAAGTGGTAGAAAATAAAAGAATGTTTTGGTGCAGTTTTGATATTTGGTTCCTGTATGTTTTCGGGGTCGCTGAACACGAGTATCAGTCCACCAAAAACGTTTGCTCGAAAACTGATTTTTAAAGCAAAATACGTGTAAATGTTTTCTTCATTTTTTCAAAATAACTAAAAATCTATCAATTTTCTTAATTAATGGTCCTCCGTGAAATAATAGGAGGTAAAATTACCTTCAGTAAACGTCACTTAGATTTTTTTCTCCTATTAACGTTATTGCCGTGAGGGCACCACAAAATTTGATGATGTGAGTAAACACTCATCAAAAGCGTGAATTGTCCCAATTTAACTAAAAAACTATCAATTTCTTATAAATATTAACCTGATATGAAATGAAAAAGGATAACATTGACTACATTTTTTGTGTAGTAATTTTTCTTCCAGGATCAATGGTATCGCCTTTATTGAGTAAAATATGCCTGGATGTTACTGTGGAAACGGTACTTCATCACTAACGGCACTTAATCTCCATCACCAACACGTATATGTAATATACACTCAGTAAAGTTATATACAAATAATTACGGCGCCTTGTTAACCAGTTTTCATTTTATTTGGGAAAAGAAACGTGGGCAATTCATAACGTGAAAAAGGAAATTTATGTTTTGGAATGCGATGGACTGCACCTTCACCGACGCGTACGTTTCGAAGGACCTGGGTTTCATAGACATCTGCTACGTACAAAATAATGGCATTAGCGGGTCTTTTATTACTACAACGCTCGTAAATTATAATGATTCTAATAATTGGCATTATCTAATATCTTGAAGAATATCCAAGTTCTCGTCCATTGGTTCGTCAGATTCAATGGCTTTATCTTGTTGTCCTTGTTCCAGCTCGTAACTCGGCTTTCAGGTCATTTTCAGAAACGACTGTTATATTGTTACAATACTTTTCACAGTTGAGACACGAGTTAGATCATTAATCCCTGCCATCTTGCAGTCACGTTTTTGCAGTTTTTGTATCTCTTGTACGAATCATATTTTAACAAAACTGGTAGAGTTTTATTGAAATGACTAGTTAGATGTTTGACTGGACTATACAGGAAGGTGAGAAAGCAAGATACCATTAATAAAAGATGAACTGTACTCAAAACCGCACAAATGATTTTTTTTTCGTTTAGAAAACAAATTAATTTGTTCTTTAACAACAAGTTCTAAAATAAAGAGAAATTGAAAGAATTATCCTCCTTAATGGTCTTCTCCTGCTGTTGGTGGGGACACGCCTCTTTCATTGAACAGCTGATGATGCGGCCACATTGTGTCGCGAAATGTTGTGTTTTGTACAGTGTTGTCAAGGTCGATGCCACGAGTGGTAGTTCGTGACACGAGTGCCACGACGAAATCGCTACCCCACACAGTTCATCACCCCGCACCAGAGACAACGCCATCCCTATTGTAAAACGGCGAGGTTACTACCACTCGAAATAGTTCCCTTTCCCGACGCTAGTTGCGCAGAGAAGTTCGTGGCATGCTACGGTGCAGCGACGCGTACCACAGCCACCATTAGAAGACCTTGACGGCACTGGTTTAGTAGATTGATACCAATAAAATAATACTTGAGAAAAAACTATGGTGTAGTTTCATGTGAAAATTAAAGATGTGAAAATAATACTTGATTTGATTGTCGTCAATATCAGGGGATTCCTTTGCGCATAAAAGTTATTAAATAAAATATAAATGAATTCCAAGTATAAACAAATTACTTAGTTAACTAACAAAATTTAAAAAATGGTTCTGATCTAGTGGGTTCAATTCTAAAACAAAAACCAATTTTAAAAATGTAAATATACTAATTATTCTTCAAAGCCGGTTTCACACTTTTTAAAGTGTTGAAGGTTTTCATGCTTACCAACGAGAAGGTAAGTCAAGTACACTTTTGTGCGACTTCTAAAATTTTAGAGGTTTTAAGGAAAATATTACTTGCGCCACACCTTTAGTTGATTACTAACGACACCACTGTTTCGCTGCTTAAAATTTGCGTAACGAGAAACTGCCTTCTAGAAGTGAAGATTAGAAAAAAGATAATGTATTTATTTCTTGTTTCATATTTAAAGAATAATCTCAGAATATTGTATTCAGTGGCGAAGCTGAAAGGTACTCTGGGAGCCTTAGAATATCCAAATTATTTTTCAAAAAACTCTGTCAATATGTGTGCCATTTTTTCAATATTGTTGTTTACTTAATCGTTAAAGAAAATCAAGTGTTTTCGACTCCTTTTCCCTGCTAACGCGCGAGCGAATTCGTAGGGCTCGTAGCAGGGGGGGGGAGCTGTCAGCGGATAGACGCCGGCTGGCTCTGCCGCGCATGCGCACAAGAGGGCGCGCGCTATCTCCTCTCTCGCACGCACCGGGCAAAAAGCCAAAGGCTCCCAGATTACCCTTCAGCTTCGCCACTGATTGGCATTGGCAATGTTGGCACTGCAGTAATAGAACCCGAAGGTTTTTTGGCCCCTCAGACATATTTAGGGGGGCAGAATTGAGTATCTGAATCGAGTATCTGAAGACAGTAAAAATTTTGCAATAATTAAAGGACCACTACGAAAACAAAATAAGGGTTTGGAAATAAATTAACAAAAAATAGAGCCAATGAAAAATGTCGAAGCACGGAATCTATTACAAAGAGGTGAGTTTCATTTAAAGAATTTTGACTTTGGTCAAAGAAATTTGAGAAATGTACGAAAATATGTGGCCACTATTAGAGCTTTTACCCTCGGTGTGAATAAAAATATAAAATCCGAGAGAAGCCGTGTCGATCCTTCCCAATATTTCAGAAAACAATCAATGATTTACGAAAATACTATTCTCCAAGCTTCAAAACGTCTCCACACCGTTACACATCGTTACACAATCTCCACCATCAAATATAATACACGAAAATTAAGAGCTTCGTTGAAGGTTTCAGCTGGAAAAGAGAGAGAAGCCGAATCGATCCTTCCCAATATTTCAGAAAACAATCGATGATTTACGAAAATACTATTCTCCAAGCTTCAAAACTTCTCCACACCGTTACACATCGTTACACAATCTCCACTATCAAATATAATACACGAAAATTAAGAGCTTCGTTGAAGGTTTCAGCTGGAAAAGAGAAAGAAGCCGTATCGATCCTTCCCAATATTTCAGAAAACAATCAATGATTTACGAAAATACTATTCTCCAAGCTTCAAAACGTCTCCACACCGTTACACATCGTTACACAATCTCCACCATCAAATATAATACACGAAAATTAAGAGCTTCGTTGAAGGTTTCAGCTGGAAAAGAGAGAGAAGCCGTATCGATCCTTCCCAATATTTCAGAAAACAATCAATGATTTACGAAAATACTATTCTCCAAGCTTCAAAACTTCTCCACATCGTTACACATTGTTACACAATCTCCACCATCAAATATAATACACGAAAATTAAGAGCTTCGTTGAAGGTTTCAGCTGGAAAAGAGAGAGAAGCCGTATTGATCCTTCCCAATATTTCAGAAAACAATCGATGATTTACGAAAATACTATTCTCCAAGGTTCAAAACTTCTCTACATCGTTACAGATCGTTACACATCTCCACCATCGTTACACAATTACAACAATTCATCCACAATTCATCGTTACACTGATCTTACTGTGAGTTTTGTGAGAATATCGTTAAGTTGTGAAGGATAAGTGACACAGAGCCCTTGTGAGAAGTACACGGCCGATGTACCTTCGGCTTGGTTAAACTGTTGCACCACTTCATTATTTATTGTATCTTTGAACCTCTGCATCAAAATATTATGAAATTACTGTGATATCATCAATATCTTATATTATTTACGAAAAAATCCTTTAAATCGGGGTACATTTGCGGAAGTGAATCTGAGTGAAAAAAACCGAAAAAAATATACCTGAGGAATTGTACAACTTTATTTCCAAGGCGGGTGAAAGAACCATTGCATATAGCAATGCAAATGCAAAAGAAAAAAGTTTAGCGATACTCTCAACAATCCCTTAAATAACTGAAATATTGGAGAGATCAGCATAAAGGGTATTATATTACTCGCTTTCAGAGATACATTGCAATTAATAGCTTGCTTTTGACTTACGAATGACATCGGATTAAACGTGATGTTCCGTCGCTCCACCGGATTGCCATTGCACCAAAGAGAAAGAGAGAGGGAGCCCAAAGCCGACGAACGAAATTGTTGCCAAACGAAAATATTGAGTTTGCGAGCTGGGAATTGTAAATTGTTTCCCAATTAGAACAAAAAGCCCTGGCGACGATTATCGAGGAATTTTACACTGGCGAGACCATTAGCTGATGAGTAGGCATTAGCGAGCGGGAATCACGGGACCGGCGACGTCTCTCTCTGGAAGGACCTTAATCTCTCTCTCCCTCCCTCTCTCTCTGTCTCTCCCTCTCGTGTCTTCAGCCTCAGAGCTGCTGAAGCGCCCGCCATCCACGTGACCCATGCCACCGTCACTCCGGCCTCCCCCCAGTACCACCTGCCCCGCCTACTGGACACACACGGTGCCGAATGTACCCAGCTTCTTATGGTCAGTCGCCCATACGCAGATGAAGTTTTCGTCGATTATTAATATTAAGAGACATCATCTGGAAGATGAACTCATGTTTTCCAAAAGAATAATAAGGGTAAAAGGTAGTGAAAATAGGTCAATTACTCATGTTCAGGCTTATACTCGTGTTGTTCCACCATTCGCTAACATCTTCATCTGTATCCGTAACCTTTCTACAGTCCATCACCCCTACATCAAAGAACCGGCATTTCTCAGTTTCGCTAAACCCAGTCACTCTACACAGGCTGCATTCAACAAATTAGTTTTACTCGGAATCGATATACACGTGCAAATAAAGCGGTAAAACAAATTATTCACAAATTATTGCACAGAATAGCAATAAACAGTCTTGCAAATTCAACACATTCAGCATTTTCTGGTCTCTTCAAAGCTGAAATTTCTATTTCCCTTCCTTTCGTGTTTGCTCTTAACACTTGCAACCAACATGACAGAACGCTATTTCATCAAAACATTGTTAGGAGGAACATAGGCAGAGAAAATAATGGAAATAAAAGATAAATGGTGTCATAAGACAGAAATTGAACCAAAAATAGAAATAGGATTTAGAAGAAAATTCGGTAATAATTGAGAGAAGAACTAAAATGAATGGGGTAATACTGAGTTCAGGACGAAACAGAATTTTACAAATTAAAACATTATGCATATTTATAAAGAAAGGCAGTAGGTTTGGAGGTAGACTGTGATATCAGAAGAAGAAACGGAAATAAAATACAAGGGAAAGAAGTACCTTAAGTCAAGGAAAGAAACCAGGTAAATGAAAGATGTGACCAAAGGGGTAAACAGGTCGTGAAAAGAGGGAGCTAGAGTCGGCAGGGGGAGCAGATGGGCGCGAGCAGCGAGAGAGGGGGGAGGGGCAGAATGGAAGAGGAGAGGGAGCGCGAGCGGGGCTCTCTTAAGGCTCTTTGTGCCTCGGCAGCGCGCGCCGCTTCCGTCCGAATCGGTTTCACTTCCGGTTAAATGGGTCCCGCGGGGCGGCGGCGGGGGCGGGGCCGGGGGCGGCGGCGCGCAGGAGATTGGCTGCGGCTGAGGACCTGCGATCGATTCCCGGCGCGGGCGGAGGCCTCTTTCTGGAGAATGTCCCGCGACCCGCGTCTCTTCGCAGCGCGTGCTCAGAAACAACCTGCAAAAGGCGTTTGCGACCACGGTTGCTGCTTACCTGTGGAGATAAGAGAAGCTGCACCAGACCCCAAGTACGTCGCTAGATCGAATTCAATCACTGTCTGGAGGAGAATTCTAGCGGCCGCCTCTACGATCATCATCAGGCAAATGCCGGACCAGTACTCTAACAACTTGTCACGGACCGCGGGTGATCTTTTCCTTCCTCTTCCTTGTCTTATCCTTGCCCCTTACGTAAACGCACAATTACTTACAGTACACTACCACACATGCTGGAAGACCAGTCGGGAGTGTAGAACTCGTCCCTGCTGGGGTAGTACCACGCTGGTTGAGGGAAAATCCCTGCAAGCCGGCAGGTAAGTCAGAGCCGGTTCTCGTTATCGGCGAGGAAAGGTCATCGCTATCTCCCGCGATAAAAAAACATGTACTACACGAACGGGTCGAATGGCTTACAAACAATACAATTAGAAACGCTCCTGATGAATGTACGTATGTGTTTTGATTTTTGGGCCGATGGTTCCACTTTGCTGGCTAGCTGTCATATGAGTAAGGATTCCAGGCGCATAAAAACTGGTAAGGACATTCGTCCCGTTAGTGTAGTGCATGTTTTTATCGCGGGAGGTGGCGATGACCTTTCCCCGCCGGATAGCGAGAATCAGCGCTGACTTACAGGGGTTTTCCTCAACGAGGTATCTCGTACCAGCGTGTTAGCATTTCAGCACAGACAAGCCCTACGCTCCCCACTGATCTCCCAGCATGTGTGGTAGTGTTGTGCATGTAATTGTGAGCGTGTTTACGTAAGAGGTGAGGATAAGACGAGGAAGAGGAAGGAAAAATCAGCCGCGGTCCGTGACCAGTTGATAGGGCACTGGTCCAGCATTCGTCTTATGTTGATCGTAGAGCCGGCCGCTAAAATTCTCCTCCAATGACTGAATTCGATCTAGCGACGTATCTGGGGTCTAAAATCCTGCCACCGTTGGGACTTGAACCGCAGTATCTCCCAGACATAGACACTTCAGTGACATCAATTGTTGCCCTGAACCTAACGGTGTTCTCCGTGCCTGGGCCTAGTTTAATTCCGAGACTAGAAGAATAAGAGAGGCATGTGGTGAATATGATGTATTCCCTTCACTGTAATCAGCAAACTCCGCCTGCCTAAGCTTTTCATCGTTACACAGCTATAGAAACTGAAACTAATTTAAAGGAAAGCTACAAATTTATTTTTGCGCCGACCGAGATCACACCACGGGAAGCTATCTACTTTACGCCCTGAGGAAGGTCGCAGAATGGCGACCGAAACGTCGGCACCTTTGCCATGGACGCGGCGTCACCCGGACAGCCAACTTAATATTGTTGAAAGGTAATTTGGATGCTCGTACAATCTTTTCTGGTAAGCTTGGCTCTTCGTGATGATAATTTCTTCTAGCGAGATGATGTCGAGGTCTCTGTATATCGTCTTGTTTGTCACGTACCACGGTGCGTTGCATAGTCTTATTAAAAGTGAACGGACGTTTTAGGTAAAACTTCTAAAACTTTTATTCAAAATTTACTGGAATATACAAAAAGGTGTTTGAGGTCATCATGAGCCCAAAATTATGGTATAATATTTCACATAAAGCACACAGTTTTGAACTTTTACATCAAAATAATGCTTTTTTATTGGATTTGGATTTATTCGTTTTCTCTGATTGGTGCTAAAAACAATATGTTGTTTCTCGAATATCGTCGTGAAGTAGCTATTTATAAGAGCATCCATCTGAAACAGTATATTCCAGATAATAGGTTAATATGTGTATCCTGCACTCGCGTTGGAATTGAGATGCGGAAATCATACTCGGCAGTCGCAATATGGGGGCACATTCTTGGAATTCGGCCAGCGCGGGTTATCGAGAAGGACGCCGCCTCTATCCGGAAACTCACATGACCAGTATGGGCCCTATTGGGTTTGCAGTTGAGACCTTTCCAGACCGTGGCGTCCGCAACATTTGAGCTCCTGCATATTCTCAGAATTGCTATTGCTGGACACGATCTCACTCGACCCTATTCAGTTTCTATTCAAAAGAAGTGTGAAGTCAAAATGCAGAGAAGGCGAGGGCAATGTTTTCTGTGGATCGCTCGCTAACGCTTCTATAGAAATTGTTTTCTCAGGATGTGAGATGTTTCTTTGGCAAGGGATTTTGTGTTTGCCTGTTATCCCGTGATTACAAATATGACAAATGTAATGGCTAAAATTGAGAACTTGAACGATAAATTGAAGGTGTAGCAAAATTTGAAGGTGTTTTAATACTGATGAAAAAATTTAATTCTATCTACACTGGGGAAAATCATTGTGGTTGAGCAATGGGTTTTGTTTGTTGTCGATTGTTTGAAATATTACCCAATCACGTTTGAGGTAGAATGCACTTTTTCACGTTTCAAAGCACTCTTTTCTTTTTTCGAGAAAATCTTGGAATTGGAATTTAAAGAAAATAAAAACATAAATTAATCAAATGGAAATATGCGAATTAATAACATGAAAATTTCCCAAGCAGAAAAGCACCTTCATTTTCCTTAGTAAAACATACGTTTAAATTACTTGCCGCTGCACCGCGGGGAAGTGATTCTAATTGCCGCATGTTTTGCTTCTACGAAGTTTCGAGACAGAGGAAGCCGAAAAAAACAACAGAAAACAAACGCAAGTGCAGAAATGCAATAGCCTTGTACTAGAAAAGTCGTTCGTACAGGACTCCCAAACATTCTCTGTAATTTCTCTTGAAATCCCTTTATTCTCATATCATCTCTCTTTTTCCGCCCAACCCAGAACCACACAGTGGCAGGACAGTTTGCCAAGTTATACTTTCGCCCAATATAATTTCAATGAAAGCAAAACCAGACAACAAAAATATTTTTCAATAGCACTAAAACTAAGGTCGGAACTTAGGCAAAATACTACAAGAGGTTTTCGACAGGAAGGGGATGATCCGTTTTGGAACAGGGCCCTACAAATTTTAAGGATAGGATTGAGAGAATAGTCAGGATGGGGAAGGATGATTAGTTCACAGTATGCAACTCGCCAGAGGCACTGCTCCGGCATTCTCTTGGAATTAATCGGAGGGAACTCAGAGGACGAAATATCGGAGTGATAGATCGCTAGTTAATAGACGATAAAATTCACACATGTGTAAAAGAATGTCCATGATAATTACTTTAAAATTAGAAAATATATCTACAGATTATTTGGATTGTAATAATGTGTTTAAATAAACAATAAATTTGAGTACATGAAGAACAATCTAACATTACTTGATTAGGATCAATCCGTTAAATAACGGGATGAAATAAATGTCCCATATTAATAATCAATTGTAATGATTAATCGATAAAATTTAATTTCTTTAAAACTAAAATTAAGTAATTATCAGTAATTTTCTCATATTGAAGTCCACGGTGCTCTAGGGGTCCACGTTTTATAAAGGCACTGCGTTCTCAATACACATCCAACAGCGTGTGTATGGATGATTAGGTCTCTTGTGTTCCCAGAAATCCTATGTTCGTGATCGCAGTACGCTCATAACGGCATCTTCGAATTCTCTGCCAAGGAGGAGGGTGTTGGTCTTATATCTTCAGGATATTCCTTCCCTGCCGATCGCACTTTTATTACATAATTTCCTAACTTATTTGTTTTCACAAAAAATATACTCTGTCTCTTGTTCTTCGAAATAAATTTGTATTTTCATTTATTTTATTACTTTTCATTAATTTTACACTTTTCAATCCAACTCCTGTCGTTTTCCACTAATCATGAACATGTTACATTTCTTGCACCCGTCGCGGCCAAGGATATTTAATTTTTCCGTCTTCGAAGATCTTGAGTTCGAAAGTCAGTTCGATTGCCTGTGGCGTGCACGCCGCAACGACTCTCTGCACAAAAGTGCAAAAGCGATTGCTGCTCCTTATAATCCTTCTGACTCTCACTCTGCAAAACCGAACTGCGCGACACAAAACTAAGAAATTTTGTCTCTAAATGTTCCAATAGAACCACATTTTATAACGTTCTCGATCGCTTTACATTTTTGTTGCTAATGGACACATTGCATCCGAAAAATCTAATTTGTAATCTGTTTGGATATTTTTGAACCATAAAAAATAATATCTAAAAAATGTCCAGTTTCTGTCTTGCTTCATTTGTTCAAATTTTACGATAGAATATTGTAACACAAGGACTTATGTTTCAGATATATTGCTGTGGCGAATTTCATGAAATTATGAATTCTTATATGCGATTTTTCATTATTTTATCACAATGACTAATAATATTGGAATTATCATTTATCAGTCATTTTGTATATATAATGAAAATTATAAGTAATTATTCTAAAAGCTATATTGTTAGAACATTTTGATTAAATATGGCTAATATATATTTGTTACTCTGCTTAAATCACATATCACGTCCATTTTCACATATCGCAAGAAAAACTTTACCAGAAAAACTTAATTTTGATCTTGGTTTACCGTCCATAATATACGTTTTGTAAAACCGAGACCATTCATATGAATATTATTCACAATAGAAGTGTAATCCAGAATATTGTAATCTACTATTCTAAACTAGAATAGATTTTTTCGATTCTAATTACTAGTTCGAATAATTAAATAACTAGTTCGAAGAAACCGAAAATGTTCCTAAAATGTTCATTTTTTCATAAGAACAATTCATTTTACCTGCAAGGTGTCATTAGCTTAATTTTATTGATTGCAAACTCATTAAGATAAATTATTGCACTAATGGGTCGTGACTTGAAATGACACATGCGACGGTGTTAGACAATCGCCTGCACCCTTTCCCTTCGCACCCGCTCCCTCCCCTCGAACCGTCAGTCGCTCAGAGGAGCGGCGCGTCTAGAATCGACCGGCATTTGAATTTCGCTGCGGAAATTCACGTATCGATTGACACGGTGACCTCCGGCGCGGCGGTGACAGGCCTTGACGAGAGCTTTGTGGGGAGCGAGGCAGGGGCGGAGGCGCCTTGGCGAGCAATATGGCTGCTGCCGACGCCGGCGTCGCGGCGCGGCGCGGAGCGGCGCGGCGCGGCGGGATGGACGAGCGCCGGGTCAAAGGACGTCCACTTGCCATGCACGCGGCGCAGCCCCGCCGCCGCCCCCGCCGCCCGCCACCCTCCTTCGCTCTGATGGATGACGCTTCCTCCCTCGCACAGCTCCTTTCGCCCCTTCCGTTCCTCCCGTCCCGACGGCCGTCGCGCCTGCGTCGGCTAGTGGTGATACCACACTACGGGCAGGATGCCGAGAAGGTGGTCAAAAGTGGGAAAATATTCTTCTTGTCACTATTCCTTTCTCTTCTCTTCCATATCCTCTTTTCGTATTCATCCCTTCCGTCCCGACGGCCTTCGCGCCTGCGTTGGCTAGTGGTGATACCTCACTAAGGGCAGGATCCCGAGGTGGTCAAAAGTGGGAAAATATTCTTCTTGTCACTATTCTTTTCTCTTCTCTTCCATATCCTCCTTTCGTATTCATCCCTTCCGTCCAGATGGCCTTCGCGCTTGCGTTGGCTAGTAGTGGTGCCACACTAAGGACAGGATTCCGAGAAGGTGGTCAAATGTGGAAAAATATTCTTCTTGTTTCTATTCCTTTTTCTTCTCTTCCACATCCTCCTTTCGTACTCATCCCTTCCATCCAGACAGCCTTTGCGCCTATATTGGCTGGTGGTGATACCGCACTGCGGACAGGATCAAGAGAAGTTGGTCAAATGCAGAAAAATATTATTCCCCTCTTCTCTTCGATATCCTCCTTTCGTCCTATCTTCTATCCCTTCCGTTCCTCTCGTCCCGACGGCTTTTGCGCCTCTGGTGGCGGGTGGCGTTAACGCACTAAGGACACGATCCCGAGAAGGTGGTCAAAATATTCTTCTCCCTCTTTTCTCTTCGATATTCTCCTATTCGTTCATCTCCTTCTCCACAACCATCCCTCCCTTCTTCACCATATATTACTACTTTTCCATTGCTTCTTTATTTCCATCTCCTTTACCTGCTCTTTCTCGAATTTCTATCTGTAGTTTTGAATCTAATGACAAGGGACTACACAGCGTTTTCGTTTCTCAATGTAGCACTGATGGAAAAAGTTGATATCCATTGAGAAAACGTTTACATTGGTTACAACGAAACTCCTTACATTTGCAATTTGAATCTATTCGTAGAGTCACCTGCAGGATTATTATTTGGTTGGAACACAAGAATAATAAATTTTATTTCAAAGCATACTTTGGGCATAAAAAAAGGGAGTATATTGTAAGTAAAAATAAGATTACCTTCAAATGTAATTATGATACTCCTTGTACGTATTCCATACGCCAGTGCGTGTATTTAAAATTCACGTACATTCAAGAACAAAACAAAAATATCACACTGTTATGCCTAACTTCATTAGTATTAACTATTTATTTATTTATTTACCGAAACAGCTTACATGAACTTTAAAAGTGCTTTTCCACATCATTGAAAAAAGTAATATGTTTACCTTTACTTGTATTACTTTCCATTCAACTTCCCTTTCCCTCGCGAACGTCCAGTTAACAATAGCATCGTCTTACTGGTTATAGTGATTCCCAACACTTTGGGCTTTCACGGCCCAAAACGAAAAGCACGCGACCACGAAAGATTCTCATTAGGGTGGCGAGGCCCTCATTAGGCGGCGGGCGGCGCATCATCCTTCACTCGCGGGGTCCTCCTGGCGCCGCCGCGCCGCGCCGCGCCGCGCCGCGCCGCGCCGCGCCGCGCCGGCCGCCCCCTGAGGTGCGGGTGGTGACCCGCGGTAACCCAAGCGGCGCGAGAGGGTGAGGGGCGGTAGGGGCGGAGGGGTGGGAGGGGGCGGAGGCCGCGACAACGCTATCAGTTTCCACGGGGTGCGAGAGGCGCTGCGAGGGCGGGGCTCTCCATGGGTGCCAACCCTCGCGCCGAGTCTCTTTCCCGTGTAATGATGGTGAAGTCGGCTCGTCGGCAGCCTTCGGAAATGGATGGCATGGGGCACCCACGCGACTAGCGGTCAGCTGTGTTCCAATAACCATAAAACACTGGAGCGTAAGACAATTTTTACCCAACATTAGCCAAACGTATAAGAAACATTCCCCTCAATATGCCCACGGATGTCTCAGCTGGAATTTTCACGACTCGTTTTGCAGGTTTTGATCAGTCCATGGGAAAATTTTGAACCAATATAGAAGTACGATATCCCTTTCGAGTAAAACTTATTATTTTCACTTTTGGTGCCAATGCACGTGATTCGGAAATTGTAAGTCATCTTTCAAATTGTGCGTAGACCGCAATATTTTAATAATGGAAGTGGAATTGTTTTAAACCTGTGTGACATGTTCTCAAATTACGTAATTTAAAAATGGTTAAACCCCATTATTAGTGTATTCAAGCAAGAGATCCTACGTCTGCTTTTGAAAGCTTTTGCAAATAGCACTATTTAACCTTTCGGGTGTAACTGAATTATCACATCAATCAAAGGAAAATTATGACTTTGTTTTGTTTATATAATTCTAATAATTAAATAAATAAAATTAACAACATATCATAATTGTCCGTGTGTTTGTCTGTCGTCCGTCTGTTCGTATGCGAACAACGCTAGCGGCTAAAACGTTCATCCGATTTTCTCCAAAACTGATATTACCTAATCGATAGCTGATGTCGGGGCCCCTTGAATTTGAAACTGAAATTTTAAATTTGGAAGGTTAACATGAAGCCCTTGAGGCATTTTCAAAATTTTCAACAAAAAGGCTCCATCGTTTTTAATTACATTTTGTTGTTGGATAGGCTGAAGGAAGTTTAAGAGAATGGTGCAGATCTAATTTTCGTTGAAAAATCACATTTTTTCGGCGCCTTCTTACAACTACAATCACTAAGATAGAGATATTTCCCTTAATGAAATGTTTCTTAAAGATAGAGTTTGAAATAAGTTCATGTAAATTTTTCGAAAATTTGAGTACTTGTCTCGTAATTTGCGTGAAAGTATGCACGAGAAAGTACAGGTTGTTTTAGCACCACTAGTTACGTCTTGTTTGACAAATCCCAGACATTTTACTTCAATTGTTTAAGAATATCAAGAGAGACTACCAGAGCAATAATGGATCTTTACAAATTTAGGAATTCGTATACAGAAAAAAATATTACCTGTTTGTTTCTAAATGGAAATCAATGTATCAAAAAAACATGAACCAAGGTCTCTTTTCCGAAAATTATTGTAGATAGGGGACTTAATGTCTGCCGGAACGCGGCTGGTATCTCGGGGAAAAATAGAAAAAAAAAACAAACAAAAAGCACAGGACAAACCACTTGGCAACTTCCATCTTTAGTTCAACAAACTTTCGTAAACTCAAAATTAAATAATATTCCTCTTAACTCTATCATTTGTACGAATAAAATACGATCACAAAATGATTAGTTAAAAACGGTAAAATAGAATTATTAACCCAATTTTTTTATTTTCTATTACTATTATAAGATTTACATAAAACTAGCGTTACTATTAATACTAATAGTAAATATTATTTATAATAATTATATTATATTATAGACATAAAACTACTTCTATTAATGAATAATTAATTTGGATCGCGGTCCGGAACCTAAATCAACCACTTATTATAGGTATAGTTAACTTCTTCACCACCATTTCTCAGACGTAGTTTTCTTTAAAGTTCATGTTGCATTCATTGATGACAAATCTATCATTTGTCTGCGAACTGCGGTCCTTGTAGATCTTGCTTCCTATTCCATCACAATGGAGAGTGCACTCCCACCTCAGAATCCTCCTCCTCCTCCTCCTCATCCCCTACCGCCGCCGTCCGCCTCCGAAGTCGCTTGTGCAACAGAGCAAGGGGGCGCGCGGGCCGAGCTTTTCCTTCTTCCTTCTCGCTCGAGCTCTTTCGAAATTTACCGTTCATCGGTCGCCTTCATTTTCCAAATTAGAGCCCATCAATCTATGTCCAACAATCTTGAGGCGCCCTCCCCGCTCCCTCTTCTGCGCGCCCGCTCGCCGCGCGGCCGGATCACGTTTAATCTCTCTGGCGCCGACGGAGGCGGAGGCTGCGATGGGCGAGGGCGGATGTGGGGGCGGAAGCGCTGGTCCGGGCAGAGGCAATGGGTGAGAGGCAGGAGAAGGGGTGAGGGAGCGGCGGCGTTGGTCCGGGCAGAGGCAATGGGTGAGAGCCAGGGGAAGGGGCGACGGGGCGGAGGCGCTGGTCCGGGCAGAGGCAATGGGTGAGAGGCAGGAGAAGGGGCGAGGGGGCGGCGGCGCTGGTCCGGGCAGTTGCAATGGGTGAGAGCCAGGGGAAGGGGTGAGGGGGCGGAAGCGCTGGTCCGGGCAGAGGCAATGGGTGAGAGGCAGGAGAAGGGGTGAGGGGGCGGCGGCGCTGGTCCGGGCAGAGGCAATTGGTGAGAGCCAGGGGAAGGGGCGACGGGGCGGAGGCGCTGGTCCGGGCAGAGGCAATGGGTGAGAGGCAGGAGAAGGGGCGAGGGGGCGGCGGCGCTGGTCCGGGCAGTTGCAATGGGTGAGAGGCAGGAGAAGGGGCGAGGGGGCGGAAGCGCTGGTCCGGGCAGAGGCAATGGGTGAAAAGCAGAGGAAGAGGTGTGGTGTACGCCAGAGGGAGTGCAAAGAAGAATGGGCTGAGTCGTCTAAGCCAGTGGAACTGAGGAAGATATTGGTCGTAGCAAAGGTACAGAGTTGAGAACGAAAGAGTTAAGTGTGAAAACATTGGCTTTTTGAAGGAAAGTGGTGAATCATTGAGAATGTGTTGAAGATAGTTATGAACACGGAGACAAAATAAAATTGTCGGTGAAGAATGAACACAGACTGACTGGAAATGAAGGCTTAAGTGTTTGAAAACGAATGGTAATGTTTAAAGAGGGCGGAAAGACCACGAGTGAGGTGATTACTACAATGACTGGGACATTGACAAGAAGGGAGGTGAGAAATAGCACGGATGGAGGGCGACGTCTGTGAGTACGGAGATTCGTGATGTTGCAAGGTGGGTGTCGGGAGAAGATGAGGTAATTGAAGAGCTAAAAACTTTAAGTCACAGATTGAGAGGCGGTGATACCATGTTAGGAAAGTTGGTCCTGGATATGCTCAGGTGAACATTAGACGTGTACGCTATGTGGAACAGTGTTTATAGGCTATGAAAAAGTATGTGGAGATCGAAACGGGTCCAGGCTGAGGGTGGAGTTGGGATGAGACATGAAGCAAGGCCGGGAATGAGGATTTGACGGAGAGTGGAAAGACGACGACGGAGGTTGAACTCTGGAGAAAAACAGAAAGGAAACAGGCGGCGATAGAAATTTTGAGAGGAAAAGAGGCTGAGAGGAGAAGGGCGTGTGGAGGGCCGGAGACCCGGTCGGTTGCTTTGGAGGACCGCACGTCGAGGAGGGCGTTACCTGTTACAGCCGCTCGCCTCCTCCCGCGCCACCGCCGTCGCTGCTGCCCTGGTCCACCCTCTCCTGCGCTGTGTTGCTCCGCGGTCCCTTGAGTTTTCCCAAGAGAAGATATTCTGCCCCGCACCGCGCGCTTTCCTCGTCCCCACTTCTCTGAGGGGAAAGTTACTGTTCCCTCTCTTGTCGTCTTGATATTTCCACTTTCATTACTTATAACTACTCAGTGTTTGCAGGTTGGCAATACGTTTTTGGTTGCCCTTTAAGTCAACTAATTTCTACGACTGCTATAACATTGTATATAACGTCATTCGCACTTTAGGTTTCAACAAATACTTCTTAGCGTCTTCTTGTTTCCAGCGAGTGTTATACAGCGTTCGCCGGTTCCAGCACCCCAGTCGCCACTTCGTTCTGACCGATACATCCAATTCTTCCAGGTGTCTGAATGCCGTCGCTTTGCATACAGCATCTCCCCAAGTTTTCCTTGGTCTATTTCTTTTTCTTCTTTTATCTGGTGTCCAGTTGAAACATTCCACATATCTTAGCGAACTGACTGCAATTCTTGTAGAAATCCAACACCGATTCGCTCTTCATTTCACTCTATTTCCCAATTTATGCTTGACCTACATTAACATTTAACGTCGATTTCCTACAATTTTTATTTCATGTTACTAACTTGCATTCCATGTTGCGTTACAATCTCTCCCTTCGCGCCGTCCACCAGACCCCATCGCCTGCGCGCCGCCTCTCGCTTCTTCTCTCGCCGAGTGAGGCAGCGGCGTGCCGCGTCTCCACCGTCCCCGCCCCGGCCGCCGCCCGCCGGTCGCGAGATAGCCCTGGGCGCCTGGCGGGGCGTCGCCGTCCCGCGCCGTCCGCCCGCCCGCCCGCCCGCCCGCCCGTCCGTATTGATCCCCGCCCGCCCCTCCCTCCGCCCGCTTCCCTCAGCTGCGCCCTGCCTCCGCGAGGGCTACTTTACGATATGCAGTGCCTCCGCTGCCTTCCCGATACAAGCCATTTGCCGCGCCCGCCCCCGCGTAAAGAAGCGCCAGACAAAACCGCTCCGCTTCTTTACGCGCGACAATCACGCGCCTCCACCCGGCGGCAGGGAAGGCGGTGGGGGGGGGCGTGGTGGGGAGGGGTGGATGGAGGCGGGGAAGGGCGAGGTTGGGGCAGCGATGGGGATGGAGGCCAGAAATGGTAGTGGATAGAGGCTAGGAATAGCCGTAGGGAAATACGGAAGAGTGGAGTGTGGAAGAGCATGAAGCGTGGAGTGTGGAGAGCGGAAGCGTGGAGGACAGACGTAGGGAAGTATGGAAGAGAAGAGTTGGTAGGGAAGAGAAAAGTTGAAGGGATTGGCGGTGTAGAGGGTAAGAGAAGAAGCGTGTAAGATGGAATGGCAAGGGGTGAGGAATATGACGAGGAAAGCGGGGAGGAAGATGGCATGGGAGGTGATGAGAGTAGTGTCAATGGAGGCCGCGAAGAAGCGCGAGGGATGCAGCTAAGGAAGCGGAGAGGAAGACGGTGAAAATAGGTGAGGAAGATGGCGAGGGAGGCGACGAGGGTGGCAACGAGGAAAGCGCGAGGGATGCAGCGAAGGAAGCGGAGAGGGAGACGGTGATGCAGGTGGCGAGGGAGGCGGCGAGGAAAGCTCGAAAGGAAATGAGAGGGAGGGCCGCGAGGTGCAGTGGGAGTGGACTGTAGACGACAGCTCTGGGGTAGCGGCCGGGCAGGGAGTTGTAGCATTGGGAGCGGCGCGGCGGCGGGGAATGACAGAGGAATGATGAGGCAGGGAAATGGAAAGGGAACGGACGGAAACGCAGAGTCGTTGCTTGTCTTTCCGCATCGTCGTTCGTGAATGTACTCTCTTTACGACTCACAAGGCGCGGATGTTGCGCGAACGATTCACATCATCTCAATTTCGCAGGTAAGTGAGAGAGAAAAGCACCGTATATCTGTGTTTGATCGTGCATGAGTAGTGTGACGTATTCGAAGAGCTTTAGAGCGTGTCGTGCAAATGAATGCTGAACTTAGAAAAAACATCGATTTAGTGCTGGCTTGCGAGTAGTGTAATTATAGTTTTGCGGTAGTGCTTCTGCTCGTGTTGCGCTGGAAATGCTATGACTCCCAACGCTCTAAAATGAAGAACCGATGCTTCTACCTCACTTCAAGACGACCGAAGAGAACGATCGGAGAATTCGAAACAACACGGCGCCTCATCTGGATAACTTGGTTGGCCACGCGTATTCTTGGGGAATTAACACACATGTAGCGATGTTATTGCTTGAGAATACACGTAGCTGACAAGTTGAAACGACGACGGGACCGGACGGCGAGGCGAGGCGAGCCGACCGAGAAGAGAAGATGGCTGCTGCTGCCGAGGAAGCGAGGGCGAGGGCGAGGCTGGAAGGAGGAGGAGGGAGAGGACGAAGGTGACCTGGGTGGGGACCGCGGCAGGGCACGCCTCGCGTGCTCTCCGCTGACTCCGTTCAGGCGCTGGGCTTGCGACCGCCGCCTCGCCCCGCCCCGCCACGCGCCACCCCACGCCACACCCCAGGGCTCCTCGCACGCGGCCGAGACACCGCTGCACAGACTGCGCCAGAGAATGTAACTATTCCTAACTATAGCAGAAAATCAGTAATACCTTTGAACTCACTAGAATTTTTTTTTCTTTTTTGTTCGTTAACTTGGTTAAATATATTTATATTTTTCTGACACGTTATTACTTGTTATTGCCTTTCATATTTCAGTAAATGGGCCTCCAGATCATTCCCATTCACAAACTGTTGCAGCTATATCTGAGAGATACATTGCGAGCTATCCCGGGTTAATATGGAGCTCGATATACACTTCATAATTTACCTGGGTCGAAAGGATCGTAGTTATGAGGGAAATATGGATTCAGTTGAATGATGCTACATGTTCTCTTACTGAGGAAATTGTGAAAGGGAATTATGAAAGGGAGATGTGAAAAGAAACCGAGCCAAGTGAACATCTAGTTACTTAGTAAATAAGTACGTCTGAATCTATAAAATTAGGTAAAAAATGAAATTATGTATGTACCACGGGCGTTAACTGATTCGAATGATCTCGCTCGGTCATTAGAACTATTATAACGCTCTTAGTACATAAATAACTATTTCATCTGATCGCCTTCATATGCTATTTACTTAAATTTTAAGTAGATTAAAAGATATATTTATAAAAGTTTCTTACGATACACACTAAAATATATCGTATAATACGTACTAGTTAGTTTGTTATATTTGCTCTACCGTGCTTTGAAATAATGAAATAACTGGCTTAACTCAACAAATGGTTTCTTTTAGCCACATATAAAGTAAATAACTATTTTGGATAACCATTACGGTAAAAATATACCAACATAATTTCGTCTGGAGAAACTATGTTTCCTACCTCATTGGATCTTCAATGTCCTTTATGTGAAGGCGAAATGTAGGTGGTAGGAAGAAAGCGAGAGGCTCTTTGAAGTAATGGAATATTCATCAAGAGGTATAGCATTGTTAAGAAAGAGGGAAAGAGAGAGGAAGAAGTTAATTTTAAGAAGTTTTGTAGAGAGAAAAGGAAGTGCAATAACAGGAGTGGTACAAGAGAATTCGACAATGTATTACAATTACTGATATATGGAGTTGTCTTAGAGAAGAAAAGAGAGCAGTATAAATAGGAAAGCAGAGTTTAGGGTTGGGATCGAGATGAGAAGCATATTTTCCTGGAGGAAGGAGATGGTAGGAGATATAGGATTTATGAAGGTGATGCAGTGACTTGAAGTCATGTAATTGAGGGGTGCGGAAGAAGTTGGAGAACGGATATTGAATGGAGAGGGATTAGATAAATAGAGAAATATGTGACGATGAAAATGGAAAGGGAGAAATGAAGAGAATAGGGTAACTAAGAGAGGAAACACGAGAATATTTTTGACTTAAGGAACTAAAAAGAAGTAAAGTTTAACGATATTTTAATTAAGTAATAGTGTAAATAGGAAAGTATAAGTGTTGGAGATGTAAAGGGAAAATTGTGTGAATTTGCGGAGATTTGGTAAATGAAATGAGGACTGGCGTAAATGTAAAATTTGTATAAGAGATGGGAAGGAAAACGATGGATAGGAAGGAAAGCTGAGAAAAGGAGAGGTATGTATGAGAGTGGGGTGGATTTTAAAGGAGAATGTTTGTAATGTTGTGTGTAAAAATATATCTGCCGCAGTTGTAACTAGCTAAATAAATAAATGATGATAATATTTAATTGACTTTTAGGTTATTTATTACAATGTGTTAACTATTCGTCACTGTATTTTGACGTCATTGATGAACAGAGAGACTCCCTGAATCATGGCATGTGAAAGTATCTTACAAAACACTATTTTTCTCTTATAGAATACATTTTATGCTTTATCTCGTTTCTTCATTTTAATTATTATTCCAAAACATTAAGCCAGTCATAAAGTAAGATAAATTATTATTTTCATAGTGAAATGTTTACAGAGTTGTTACTGAACTTATAATTATTAGTTCGATTAGATAATAATTATTATTAATTATTATTTAATTGAAGAAGCTTTATAAACATCTTATATAAACTGCCTGACAGAGTACATGGTGGTCAAAACATCGACGACTATTGTTTTGATGACAAAATATGGTCAGACTAAGGTATCTTGGATCCTTTCAACGAATCGAAAAAGAATCTTTTCAGTACTATTCACACCACACCGTATTTTTTGAGTATGTATCTGTCTTTATTTGTGTCTTCTTTGGTTTCAAGTTTCTCTATTCGCCTATTTTCAATGTGCTTCAGGAAGATAACAGTGTAGCAAGTAATACAATACGCCAATTCTCAGTAAATATAATGATGGAAAGAAATAAAGTAAGCATAGGAAATTACTTTCTATATTTTAAACACACATTACAAAGAATGTTTGAATTGTTATAGAATTGTTGTACAAGCTGTCAATTTACTAATAATTATGCTGATGTAATGTATTGATATATTTATTTGCATACTTTGTGCATGTATATTTTGCAGAAAAGAAATAATAAACTTCACTTTGCATTACTTTGTTGTTTATTTTGTATTAATTCCCTTTTATTTCCATCTGTATGAATTCCTTCCTTTCTATGGCAACACAGTCATTATTATTTTGAATACATACTAGCAGCCAGAAGCAGAAAAGCCCTTCAGTTTCAACTGAGTGTCATTTTAATCATTATCTGAAATGGAAATTAACCCCCCCCCCCCGGAGATCAGGGACTCGATATGTTTATCTCCTAAGTAATCTGACATTGCGTTCCGACTTAGACAAATGCTAAAATACAGAAGCTGAAAAAGATGTGACCGTTAAATTCAGATTCATAAACCTTGAATTCAGCTTTCCAAGTTCTCTGGCTGTATGCAAGTCCATCTGGTTGCGGGGCCAGATGATCAGTTTAGAAGAGGAAAAATTTTCACGTGCTTTTGAAAAAAACAAATCGTAGAATATGACCGTTGTTGGAGGTAATGGGGAATTCATTTCTATTTACATTAATAGGTGATTTTCATGCGCTCTCTGAAATTTTATCGGTGTGTGCATTGCAGCTTCACGTCTAATTTACTTATGAGTACGAAATATTTATGCTCAATAATTAACAAAAAGAACTTTCAGCTTTATTAAGCTGTAGAGAAGGAAACAACCAGTAAAGACATAGCTTCAAAGTGAATATTAGTATTTGCAACCACAAAGGTAAAATATTCAAATTTTCTTATTTTTCCCCAGATCCTGAGTTAATAATGATTCTAATGAGACATTTTGCAGGGTTGTAGAAGCCATGGTTATATTTCCATTTCATACCATTACTTGTAAATATGGAGAGAGATCCCGAGGAAACAAAGTCATACAGTATTCCGACAAACACAAAGAATGAAATAAAGTAGTATGAGATTTAACGAACGTACACAGCTGTTTTTAGAAGTGAAGTATAGATACGCCATAAAACATAAACGCCATAAACATTGTAGTAAATATTCAATACTAAAGAGAAATTATATCTTTTGAGAGAGAAATGTTAATATTATCTTGTTTTGAATTAGTCAAATGAGATATGTGATGTGCTGTGTGACTACTCCTGTAATGTAAAACATAAGCAAAAGATAATTCATATTACACTGCAAAAACTCCTGTCAATCAACTTTTTAGTTATTTAGATGGTTTATATTAGTGAAAGATACTCTAATTTTAACAGAAAATTATAATCTGAAACTGTTGTCAGTCGTAAAACTAAACCATCAAGAGTGAGTTTGTTACACGATAACACAAAAGGTAATCAATGTATAATTACTACTTGTATAAATTCTTATAAAATAATTAAAAATAAAATAAAACTATGCGTATAAAACAAGGCAACATTTCGTGAGAAGCAGCATCGGCATCGAAAGACGTACAGAGTTTAGGCCAAAGAGCAAGAGAAGGCAGTCTCCCGAAAATGCCATCGGGGCAGTCAGCGGCGCGGCCGCGAAGGGCCTGTAAGTCGCCCCCTCAATGAGCCTCCTTCATCGGCGGCGCAGGGACGGCGCGGGGGCGTGGGTGGAGACAGGGAGACTTAATCGCATTATGCCGCCCCATCTCCGTGAGGCCTCTCCCAATTAGAGGGCGACTTCTTTAAAAAACCGGATCCGGCGCCGAGCAGCAATTGTCAAGGGCGCACTTATTGCCCGATCCGCGTGATCGGGTCGTTCGCCTCCGCCCACAACTCCGTCTTCGCCCCCGCTCTTGCCTGCGCTCCTGCCCCTGCCTCCGGCCTAAAGTTTGTCTCCTCTTCCCCTCTCCTTCCCTCTGAGACAATTTTGGTCGTCTTTTCTCCAGCCGTCTTCATCCCAGCGCTGCCTTTGCCCACGTTTTTTCGGGAATATGTTTCATTTTTTCTAGATTCCTCCTTCTAAACAAACAGACAATTTAATTCTATGGAGATCCTTCTAACAATCATAAAATTCATGAAAAAGTTAAAAATATGAACAAACATTTCTAATTAATTATCGAAGTGATTATAATTTGAATTTTCAAAAATGTTTTAGGTGGGAATTATGTTTCATTTATCATGCTTTCATTCATAATTGTAAAAGAGTAGTTTTGTGTCGGCCAAAATACGTTTTTGTAATTGATTATTACTAATGAATTATGTAATTTTTTTCTATATTCATTTCCCAAGTCTTTTTATCGCCAAAATGTATATACACGACAATAAAGGCTCCCCTTCTGATGAACGTTTGAAAATGAGTATTTCAGAATTTCAAGGTGTTCCCACTATTTCTCCTCAATTGAATGACCATCTCTATTCATTTTATTTGACGGATAAAAATCATTGATTTCCATTCAGTTGTCATCCAAGTCTTCGTCGGTCCATTCTTTCTCATTACTTGCCCTTTTGTAGTATTTCTTTTCATATCGGACGGTTAAATTCACAAACGCAGCACATTTGTAGTATTCATATATTTTGCCCAGACTTGAGGTATCTCACTCTCTCTCTTTCTTCCTCTCTGTCTCTCTTTTTCTCACACACAAACAGACACACACACATTCATAGAATTCAGTTTATTTTTAATTGAATACCCCAATAATTACTTCCTAAGTTATAAGCAATTCTAATAATCTGGAATGGGATAAAAATGTTTTTCGTCAAATATCTAGTGCAAATGTTTGTATAAGAATATATCTTTGACTCAGCTAACCAGCTAAGGTAAGTTAGTTGTGATCAGCATTTGCAAATAATGACATTTTAGCACGAGTTTCCACGACATTTCTTCTACTCAAATCCACCAGATTCATTCATTGCTTTTGGCAGCAAAGGGAGAACAATGTAGCCATCTCTCACTATTCCCTAGATGACCACATATTCCATTACATAGAGGTAGCGTGACTAGACTTACATAACCGTATTGACGCACGAAATCCACTTAAATCACCCAAAGACATCGACCACTGTCCATGTACTTCAGGAAAAAGTATTTAATTGCAATATGCAAAGGCCACGATACATCGCATCACAGAAATATATGAAATGAAATCCAACGACACAACACAATAAAATTGTTCAAGAATATGATATTAATAAATAGGTATTTACTAACAATTTTCTTTCTACTAGCACTCCGTAACCAACTGTAAACGCAAACTGTGCAAAAGTTCTCCTAATGGACGGTTGCATTCTTTGTCATCAAGGTGCGAGATCATCTTGATGTAATGACAGGTAGGTGTAGAACAAAGGATCCCAACCTTTTTCCTGATTCGCCCCCTTTAAAATAATGGTTTGCTTCACCGACTCCTTAATTTTTCTGTAAAATACACCGAAATTATCATAATACAAATAATTGCACATATCTGACTCATAACAAATACAATAATACGAACAAGGTTTGGAAAAATGGTTAGATATTTTAATATTATTTGTACAATTACTGTTAATGAACTTACAATTTTTTTCAGATCAAAATCACATCATCAAATAAGCATGAGTTTTATTTTAGAAATGTGAATGATATTAAATTCCAAAATATGACAATTCGTAATTTATTATGAGTTTTATAGATTTATATATGTAAAAATAATAAAATTCATAAATATTTCTGTAATCAATTAGATTTTGATCTTTATAATACCGATCAGTCCTAGGTAAATATTTGGAATTCGACCATCAATCGACCCTTTATCATTATCGCCCCGCTTTAAAATCTCATCGACGTCCGTCGGGTCGATACCGACACCGTTGGGAAGCCCTGGTTTAGAATATTCCATTAAAACGAAATGTATTTTTATTCAGAAGGAATATCATCTAGTCAATAGAATAGCAGTAGTATTAAATGAGTCGTAGCCCAATAAATAGAATGAAACGAGTTATTCTCTTACTAAATTAAAGAGTAGAAAAGACCGGCGACTGTGCCTCAGAGTCACCTTAAAACATACTACGTGAATGTCTAGGTTGCGAAACGTCGCAAATTTACTTCTACTGTATTTATCGTCAGAAAATGTGTGAAACACTTAATAATGATTATTTAAAATTTGCTACGTTACTCCTGAAAATAAATTTGTTAGTGACAACAATGTGTTCACGGTTGGTGAAACATAAGGTGGTAAGTATCAATTACCTGTTTTATAAAACCAAGTGTACGGTCTTTTGTTTAAACCAGATATTTGGTTTAAATTATTATTACTATTATTATTATTATTATTAGTATTATTTCATCAAATTACAGGCCAATTAATCTTCTTTCATACATCACTAAAATTTTTGAACAATTATTACTAAGTAGGCAAACTAAGTTTTTAAAAAATAGCAAAACAATACCTGACCTCCAGTTTGGCTTCCGATCCAAATATTCAACTAACCACCAACTACTGCGTCTAACCGAATCTATAGCCTCAGCATTCCAGTAATGAAAACACATACTAGCAATTTTCTTGGACATAGAAAAGGTCTTTTACACTGTTTTGCATACTGGTCTCCTATACAAGTTACAACTGGGAACTGTAAATATCTACTTAATAACATTCATAGCTTTCTGGCCAACAGAAACTTTAAAATTAAAAAAAATTACTTTCAGTACAACGTACAATAGACGCAGGGTGCCACAAAGTTCATGACTCTCTGCCCTCCTCTTGAATATCTATTTATCAAATATTTCTCAACCAAAACCTCAGAAGTAGCTTTGTTTTCTGATGACACGGCAATATTCACATCCCACGACGATATATCATGCGCACATGACCAATTACAAAATTACTATTAAATTTTCGAAATGTACTGAAAACTGTAGAATTAAAATTAACATTCCAAAATCATAAGAAAAGATTTTCACCCTTCGTAAGCCAAAATTACCTCCTCCTTTACTCATCCCATACACATCCAAATCATGGCTACAAACTAAACACCACTTAAGTACCTAGGATTAACAGTGGAGACCAAATTAAACTGGAAATCACATATCACAAACACAGTAAACTAAACATATTCACAAATTATAAATCTCTATTCCATATTAAATCATAAATCTTCACTTAACATATAATGCGTTAAAATAATCAATAAATTAGTAGACACACCTCCACTAACCTTCGCGAGCCCCTTTTGGATAAAAGCAACCCATAGTCACGTAAGCAAACTTTCAGGTAAACAAAATACCCTCAGAAAAATTACCAAAGCACCATGGTTTATAAGTAACGAACAACTATGTAGAGAATTTAAAAATAAAAACCATTCAAGATTATATTATCAAAATTTCAAAAAACTTCTGTGAGTTACTACCAGAATACCCAGATACAGCAGCTTACCATCTAGGTAAAAGTTAAGCCAATCATAGAGGATCCACTCACGCTACCCTAAGGACATTTTCAAGCCTCCCTAACTATCTGAAAACATAATCTATCTTCCTCTCTCTCTCTTCCTCTCTCTCTCTCTCTCTCTCTGGAACACATGCAAACACACACAGACACACAACAGTGCCAACTATTGCTTACCAAACTCATTTTTTTATCAATCTAACATACTTATACCGGAAGTGTATTGACAGACCCTAGGATGGTTCATCCTATAATGTTACAGAAATATTATATAAACACCCTTGAAAGGCAGAAATGCCGAACAGGAAATAAAATTTAAAAACATTATTGTTATTATTAATAATAATATTATTCCATTACATCACGACTAAAGATGTTATGAGCCGGCTCAAAATAAAATCTGCTCCAGGTTGCAATCAGCTACCTGAGAAGAATAAGTCGGTGCCTATAGAACACTGCGCAAAATGTGAGCTGTTCCAAATAAAGCGATTTCTTGCACTTCCCAGTCTTTTGAACGACTTGGCAGTTTAGCCAAGTTCTTACACAAGTTTTGCGGAACAAATCCCAAACCTTCAATGACTATCCTTACGGCCTGTGCTTTTACGTCTCACATTCGGCTAATCTCGATTTCCAAACTTGCATTTAAGACGTTTCTCCGCATCCTTACTGCTATGCCCAAGTTGGCGGGTTCAAACCCGATCGAAGCCGTGGATTTTTAGGGGCGAAACAATCCTTCGTAAGCCTACCTTCGGAGGGGAAGTAAAGCTGGCTGTCCCATTTTAATAGATTTACTTGTAAAAGATCCTCAAGCCCAAATGACGCCTCTGAGTTAAATTCAAATCGCCTGTTTCGTCGCCTCAGTAATGCCTTCTTTCCGCTAGTTGGTGAAAGGAGTGTAGCGAAATTTTCGTGGTCAGACGGAAAAGCAGGCCTCATGGCCTGAGTCTCGCCACGTAAAATAAGGCATCAATTCAATTCAATTCAATTCATCCTTGGTAACAACGTTTTGATCGCAAGGTATAGCAACAACAAGTAGATACGATTTTTTCTCCAAATCCCAGATAACTATATCCGGTTTATTGACGCTATCGTACGATCAGTTTGGATTTGTTGGTCATACAATGTTGTACACAATCCAACAGACGTCACCAGTTTTGGTGAGTACCACTTGGGGCATGTGTTTGGAACTTCGAGGGCGGTACAGATCTGCCAGTGGAGGTAACAACACACCCTGTCGTGTCTTTTCTAGTATTCGGACTTTGCTAGGATTGGACAAGCTGAGACAATATGATCAATGGTTTCTAAGTGCTCCTGGCATATGCGGCATTTATCATATTGGGAAATTTTGAGAACCGCTTTATCATAATGTCGTGTTCTCAAGGCCTAATCTTGGGCAGCTATTATAAGTGCTTCCGATTCTGGCTTCATTCTTCCCCTTTTAAGCCACATAAATGATGGATCTTTATTGATATGCAACTTGTCCAGTCTTTTTAGGTATTGTCCGTGGAGTGGTTTGTCTTTCCACGATTTCTTTAATATTTCTTGTGTCTCACATTTCATGTTAAGTAGCATCAGAAGTTCAGTTCGCAATGCTTCTTGCTACACTTACAATAACTCTGTTTCCCATTCTTCGGTCAGATTTCATGTCCTGCCTCATTTGTGGGTCCTCTTGATGGCTGACTACATACTTTCCCATCACGACTATTGCATTGTGCCAAGTCTATGTACATCAGCTCGAGGGTGGGCGACGTGATGCATTATAAGCAGTTTCCTGTTTTTTTCAATCCACCCTACGAATTTCTTGCTTAGTCCAGTCCACTAGTCCGAAACTGTATTCGCCTACAGGCACTGCGAAACTAGCAATTGCTGATATTTTATTCCTGGAGTTCAGAGGGGATTGCAGGACAAGTCTCACTCCTCTGTAATACTCCCTGCGAATTCTCTCTTTCATTGTGTCGTTCTAGATGTTCTCACATTCTTCAATGTCCAGATATTTGGAAGTTTTTCTTGGCTCAATATCTTGAATCACAGTGTGCATATTAACTTCAATGTTCTTTGACGTTATTCTGCCTTATTATTATTATTCCATTACATCACGACTAAAGATTTATGAGTCGGCTGAATATAAAATCTACTCCAGGTTGCAACCAGCTACCTAAGGAGCAGATTCGGTGACTATCAGTGCCTCTACAATACTTTACGCAAAATGTGGGCTGTTCCAAATAAAGCAATTTCTTGCACTTCCCAGTTTTTTGAATTACCTGGGAGTTTAGACAAGTTCTTACTCAAATTTTGCGGAACAATTCCCAGAGCTCCGATAACTATCGGGACGACCTGTGCTTTTACGCCCCACATTCGGCTGATCTCGATTTCCAACTCTTGTATTTAAGACGTTTCTCTGCCTCTTTGGTAACGACGTTTTGATCGCAAGGTACAGCAACATCGATAAGTAAACGCGATTTTTTCGCCAAATCCCGGATAACTATATCCGGTTTGTTTGCCGCTATCGTGCGATCAGTTTGAATTTGTTGGTCGTACAAGATAGTACACAATCCAACAGACGTCACCGGTTTCGGTGAGTGTTCGTACCACTTGGGGCATGTGTTTGGAACTTCGAGGGCGGTACAGATCTGCCAGTGGAGGTAACTACACACCCTGTCATGTCTTTTCAGGTATTCGGTCTTTGCTAGGATTGGACAAGCTGAGACAATATGATCAATTGTTTCTACTTGCTCCTGGCAAATGCGGCATTTGTCATCTTGGGAAATTTTGAGAACCGCTTTATCATAATGTCGTGTTCTCAAGGCCTGATCTTGGGCAGCTATTACAAGTGCTTCCGATTCTGGCTTCATTCTTCCCCTTTTAAGCCACATAAATGATTGATCTTTATTGATATGCACTTTGTCCATTCCTTTTAGGTATTGTCCGTGGAGTGGTTTGTCTCTCCACGATTTCTTTAACATTTTTTGTGTCTCACATTTCATGTTTAGCAGCATCAGAAGTTCAGTGTCTGTGTTATTCGACGTGTTTTGCATAGTTTTCTTCGCAATGCTTCTTGCTACACTAACAATGCCTCTGTTTCCCATTCTTCGGTCAGATTTCATGACCTGCCTCATTAGAGGGTCATCTTGATAGCGTTTCGTGGAGTGGTTTGTTTTTTCCCAACCCGACTATTGCGTTGTGCCAGGAGGCTTCAATTTGTCTGAGGCCTCTGTCTCCTTCTTTACGTGACACATAAAGTCGATGTATATCAGCTCGAGGGTGGGAAACATGATGCATTGTTAGCAGTTTTCTGGTTTTTTCGATCCATGGTGCGAATTTCTTGCTCAGTCCAGTCCACTAGTCCAAAACTGTATTCGGCTACAGGTACCGCCAAACTACCTATTGCAGATATTTTATTCCTGGAATTCAGAGCGGACTGCAGGACCAGTCTCACTCTCCTGTAATACTCCCTACGAATTCTCTCTTTCATTGTGTTTATTATTATTATTATTATTATTATTATTATTATTATTATTATTATTATTTTCACACGATTATGTACTCCATTCTATGAATCAAGACTGGTCGGAAGAAAAACTGCAGGTAATATTAATTCATTAATATTTCTTCCTACTTGTCGGATGTGTATTAGAGAATGCAGTTTATTCATGCCAGCTCGCGACGATGTTGCGCTAGCTCGCAACCGCGACGATGTGTTGACCTGAAATTTAGAACAGGAAACGTCTATTCGCTTCGATGGTTTCAATTAACACCATTCTGTTGGCAAGAGAAAAATAATATTAATTAATTTGGTTTTAGGTTCCCTCCAAACCATCGGTGCGCCGAATTTTAGATTTCTTGTACTGTCTATCTGCTGTCGCAAATGTTCCGTACACAGTTCCATATCTTGCACACCATATGAGAAGTCCATATCTTGATCTCCACGTTTGACCAAAATACACCCTGTTTATGAATTCAGAAATAGGTTTTCTATTTTCTTTGAAAGAATACTCGCCACAAGTAACAAAATATATCTAGACTATTCAAATATTGCTTTCTTGAGGAAGCCATACATACATACATAGAACTAATAATCAAGCAAATTGTAGGTTACCTCGTACGTATCTCCGAGAAGACTTGAGATGGAAATTAGCGTGAATTAGGTGCAACCTCATCCGGTGTAATAAATTAACGCAGAAACAAAAAGCTGCTTAATGTATCTCGTTAGTTTTTTGTTGACAGAAAGACAAGCTGGAATGCCTTTGCAAAATGACAAAATTTACGGCAAGTATGGAGGAATTTGATAAATTATTGTAATTAAGGAACGCAAAGTATTCTTTCTAAGTACATAACTAAATACATAAACATATGTGAAAGAAACAGTGCACGTTACTAAAAATGCGCGAGGGATTCAAATTTATCAGTTTATAATGAAACAATTATGAAATAGACTTAACATCTTTATTCAAAATGAACTGTTGACCAAACGTTCAGGTCGCTAGTAGAAATTGGTAGCGAAAACTTGCGACTGTGAGTGTGGAGTCAAAAATACAAGCATCCAAAAATTGAAGGCAAAAATTGAACTGATGGAGTAAAAAATCCGTCTGTCCCACTCACAGTCAAACGCGCTCAGCGAAGGGCTCCTTCCTTGTAAGCCTAGGCTCCCACGTGAAGTCTCGGTCCCATAGCATTTTTTATCCGTCGAATTTGAGGAATTCCGCAATGCGGAACTGACTGCGGATTTGCCTGCGATGTCGTCACATGTCAATGTGGGTCCCAAGCCCGGAGAAAGGAGGAGGGTTTCAGGTCAGGCTAGCTCCCTTCTTGAGTAAAACGAAACTTTGCTCAGAGATTCACGCACTTCACACAACATGACGACCCGGCGAAGGAAAAGGATGTAACGAATAAAGAAACAAGGAATAATGAGATTAGACACGTGGAATGTTAAATCGTGGTATAGAAAATGTCTGGAAATAATTATGGAGTTTGCAGAGAAGAAATTGGATAAATGTAATATATCATAAACAAAAAAAGAAAGGGCACTGAAGGCATTAATGATTACATCTTGTTCTTTAGTGGACGAGGTAAAGATGAAAGAGTTACAGCTGCGGTAGAAATACTCTTACCGCAGTAACGTAACAAAAAATACCAGCAATATATTGAAGAAATACGTTATGTTAACGAAGGGTTACTTAGAACAAAAATAAAAATAAATAAAATATATGTCTATAATATTAGAGTGTATGCTGCACTTATGGCCAAACCTAGAGAAAAAACGAAGAGTCTTTTATCAAGACCTCTAATAGAAAAAAAAACATTAAATCAATATACTCTAATATTAGGGGATCTGAATGCTCGAGTGGGAAACAATCCATTAGATGGAGTAAAACAACGCTTCCATGAAAATGAAGATCTCCTAATTGACTTCTGAGCTCTAAATACCTTGCATATCAATACCTTCTTTGATCATGACTTGCAGTATAAGTATACATTTTTTGGTTCTCAAGGGCAACAGTCAATGATCGATTATGTAATTACTAATAGACATTTTATACCAACGAAAATACTAGATGAGTGACCATTAAACTCAGCAAACATTGGCACTGATCATGCACTTCTTTTGAGTAAAATAAGATTAAAACATAGACTAGCACTCAAAACTATCACAAAACACACTGATAAATTTATACAGAACCATTAGGAAATGAAATCACAAAAGATCTATATCAGAGAAGACTAAACAAACAATAAGATAAACTCAATCTCTATCGAAAGAGAAGAGAGCATAGAAGCAGAGTGGAGCAAATTAAAGACTAATTTACTTCAAGCAGAGAAAAGATCAATACAAGTGTCGGCTAAAAATAAATATAAAACACTATGATTTACTACTAAAGTTCAATATGTTGCTGAGGAAAAGAAAAGTCTTTCTGCACTATAAAACAACAAAATTATCAGAAGACCGTCAACTGTATGTTGCTGCAAGGGACAAAGCAAATAAGAAAATAAGAGACTTGAAGGAGGGACTGGGAAAAGTAAAAAAATGGGGAGAAGGAAATAAATGGTGCTCAAATATAAGCATGGAAGATGTTAAGGAATATAAAAGCTTAAATAAACAAAGTAGTAAAAATAAATACGATTGAAATTTCCTCGTGGGAAAACTATTTTCAACGGTTATATCAAGAGGAAAACATCTAAGAAAATTCAAATCTAAATATGGAAGACAACAGGAATGAAGCAGTTGAAATTACAGAGATTGATATATTACATACGGCAATGAAAACCTTGAAGAATAGGAAAGCTCCGTATTAAGAAGTAATACATAACGGGATGATGAAGTATGAAGTCGAGGGATTAAAAGAACAGCTGAAAGCATTATTTAATAAAATACTATAAGTACCAAGAGAATGGAAAATCATTATTACGATACCGATCTTTAAAAAGGGGGAAAGAAATGACCCTAACAACTACAGACGTATAACCCTACTGAGTACCGTATTAAAATTACGAATGAAAATAATACTGGCAAAATTGCAACCATACTCGAAATCAATGAGAAACAAGGATTCCGCACAAACAGATCAACAATAGATGCTATATTTATAGCCCGTCAAATAGCCTAAAAAGCGATCGAATATAAGTCCGCCTTCGTGTAATTTGTAGACCTCAAGAGGCATTCGATCGAGTATGGCAAGGTGATCACAATTTTGAGGAACAAACTAGTGCCTACAAAATTGAAGAAATCATTTAAGCTATATATACAGACGTCAAAACTAAAGTAATAGTAGGAGACGTAACTACAGATGAAATGGAATGTGCGAGTGGATACGCCATGCCAACTCCTTATGTCCAGTAATCTTCAACATCATAGTGGATAAACTAATTGACATCGGAAAACCAATGGAAGGCTACATGATGGGTAATAATCAGATAAACATAGTCTGCTACGCAGATGACGCATTACTTATAGCAGACTCTTAAAATAACCTGCAGAGACTATTGTATAAATCCATAGCGACAGGAAAATTACTTAATATGATGGTCTCAACAGATAAAACAAATCGATGTTAATATCCAAGGAGCAGCCTGTAAGATGTGAGTTGGAAATAGAAGGTAAACTCGTCGAGCAAGCTATGAAGTTCTAATATCTGGGAGTGGACATCTCCAGTGATCGTCATATATGCAAAGAAGCGAGGGAGCAGTCCTTGAAAGAAGCTCGCGTATCAGGATACTTAAGAGATGTAACTTGGAAAAATAAATACCTTAGCACAGAAGGTAAAGTAAAAATCTACAAGACAATGGTAAGACCACTTATGACATACGGAGCTGAAACCAGGGCTGACATAAAAGAAAACAAAACAACTATACCGATCAGTAGAAATGAACACACTACGATCGATAGGATGAAATATCAGGAATTACAGGTTAAGAAATGATGTGAAAAAACAGTGTAAAATAACTGATATAACAAAACTTGTGAAAGAAAGAGAACAGAATGGAATAAACACATCACACAAATGAGTGGTGATAGACTGGTGAAAATATCAAGGGATATGATTCCATCAGGAAGGAGAAACCCTGGAAGACCGCAGAGAAGATGGAGAGAAGATCTGCAGTCAGAATCTAGTGAATCCTTGAGATGAAACGCGAAGAAAAACACGTATATAACCTACATGAAAAGAATTCGTTACATGGCCTAGCCCTTCTAGAATTTCGTTCGTTCTCATACATCTGATTGGCTGTCCGTTGCGATCCTTTCTTCGTTTTCTGCAGAATGCCCTTCTCGGAAATAGGCCAAGATTGTTTCTGTGCGAAAGGATTTCCACGGTTGTTAACGCAACTCTATAGGACCTGTAAACCCCTCGTGTACTGGTGACATCCTCCTGGAATGGGGCGGTTGAAAGGGGTGGCATCGGCCTTGTGCCTCGAGGAGGGTAGTTTACATCCTTTCTTCCATAATTTGTACTGTAGATGTCGAGTGCGACGCGTCTAATTTCGAACGTGCTCGTAAAATTCCTCGGCGATTAGTAGCAAGCTAATGGGCATTACGTGGCATTATGCGTGGGGCGAACTCGATGGAACATGGATTTCACAAAGAAGGGTGCTACTCAGGGGTGTCAGATAATACGCACTTACGCGTAAACAAAATAAATTTCTCTTCAACGACGCGTGGGCACGATCGGGTGTGATGGCCACGGTAGAAGGTATATAGGTGTGAAAGTTAAACTGAAGCTTATGTGAGGATAGTTCTCACAGTCCTCGCATAAAGCGCTGCGATCTTTGGGTCTCATTTGGGCAAGGTCGTGATTGGTCGTGATCCATTCGGCAACTCTGTGGCAAGCTGATTTCAAATTTCAAATCAGTTTCGCAGTGGAATTGGTAAAGTCTAGAACGAACTGTTACAAAAATGGGTAGGAAATGTTTTGTAAAACTGTGTAATAGCCACAGTTAAATATGTCGTCTTAACATGTATTTCTTACACTGTGACCCAAATCGCCTGTGCGCACCGTACGGACAAGCGAGGAACTAGCCTCAAACTGGCTTGAGAAAATGTGCCCCTAGGCGGCTAGTCGACACACCTATATATTCGTGGCCATCACCGTGGTGATGGCTCTTGACACGTCGCCGGGCCGTCCGGGGAGTTGAATGCTCCTTGCCTGGCCTAAAGTGGGTGCGTATTTATGACCTTCTAAAGAGGAAGTGCGAAAGAATAGTGTATTCGTCAACGAATGTAGAATTATAGCTATTATTCACGAGTTTAAGTTTACGAGCGACGTAGGAGCGACGTAGGAGCGAGTGTCGTAGGAGCGAGTGTCGGAATTTCTACGAGTGAATAATAGCCATTCTACGCGAGTAGAAGACTATACTTTCTCTAAAACTTTCAAATTGATATTTTAAAAATTCTAAATGGGCGCCTTAACCAAACAGAATGGCTACAGAACACGCTATGTTCTCTGACCCTTACAAATACAAACTCGCATACTATTTCGTGGTTCACTTGTCTTATGACGACAGTTACAATCTGCCGCGGCAGAGCACGCAGCATTTCTGCATACACAAAACCTTATTTTATGAAAAGCACGCGTATCGAAATGAGGTCGCGGGCGACACATTGCGCCCTCGTGTCCCGATGTCGCATTATCATTTAAAATTTACAACCATGGAGATCGGTAATGTCAATTAAAAAATAACTTTTTAAGTTTGCAATGTATTTAGATTTAATTTTACAAAATGTTGCCTTTTAGCCAAAAATCGTTTCGTCGTAAACCCTTGCTGACAATTACCTACTGACAATACCTGCTGCACCATCGCATTCAGCAAGGCAGCTTTGAACGGCTCCGAGGGCAATGTTTAGCACATTGATCGTAATGATATAAATCAACCAATCGTTGGATTCCGAATCACTCAGAGCCGTCTTGTCGAACGAAACAATGATAATCACAGGTATTGTTTTCGAGCTAATTCGCCATATGACGCCAGCATGGATAATGATCAAAATGACTGTATCAAAATGTACTACAAACGCTCTCAACTGAACCATCATGTACTGATGTGTCTGTATTAAAAATAATAGGTTAGCAAACAATGTTAACTATACTCGCATGCTGCGGTCACACTCTGACATCACATAGGGCTTCTGTTTTTCAATGTCGAAGAACTAGTGCCTGGACGAATAGGCGCTGCGCCGCGCGATTTTGTGGGCAAGTCAAGGGCGTGGGCAATATCATTAGCTTAGTGAAGTGTTGTCAAGGTTGTTGCCACGAGCGGGAGTCCGTGGCACTCGTGCTACGACGAAATCGCCCCTCCACGCAGTTCATTACCCCGCCACCAGATATAACGCCATCTCTATTGTAAAACGGCGAGGTTACTAATGGTTCCCTTTCCCGACGCTAGTTGCGCAGAGAAGCTTGTGGCATGCTACAGTGCCACGACGCGTGCCACTGCCACTAGTAGAAGACCTTGACACCACTGGCTTAGTGCTTCACTACCGTGAATTGGAACTCGTACCCTTAGAAGGGCTGACTCCCTCGGCGAACATTCTCTCACAATAGGCAGGACTGCACAAATTCCACAGGAACGACAATTTGCGGCGTGAAGTGTGGAATTTTGATATTTTCAATAACTTTCAGTGCGTGACGGCATCACTAATAAATAATGAATATCTATCTATTGACAAAATTAGGCCAGATTTCGACCTGTATCTGTTGCAAGTCCGTATTATTGATAGATCAGTGGGGTACAAAGATTAATCCTGAAAAATGTCAAGTAGAAACATTTATTTTTGTAAGACCTAAACTTCTAAAGTAACAATCAATAACAGCATGATTCAATGGAAAACTAATCCAATTAAATATCTTGACGTGCTTTTCGATAAAATACTAACATAAGAACATCACATCCTTGCAATAGTAAATAAAACCGATGGAAAAATATCAAACCTGCACCCACCAATAAACAGAAAATCCTTATTAAAACTTTAAAGTCACATTACGATATTTTAATCCATCATTTTACCCTCCTTAACGTATCCTTTCCTGTTTAAGGAAACGCAGAACCCTCATCACTAGAAAAACTACAGATAGTACAAAGCAAATGTCCCAGAAAAAAACATTCAAGCGCTCTGATTTATTCTCAATATCAGATCCACGGTAAGCTGCGTATTGACATTAACTGAAAATCATATCTCCGGAACTTTTGAAAGCTTTTGTACGACACTCAATACCTTTAATTTTACAAACAAATTTAATCTACGATGAAGTACTGTACACCCATGACGAATAAATTTTTAAACGATAAAGTTCGCCCCCTTAAGTAATTGATAGAAGTAAGTCAACAAATAATTCTAATTTCAAAGAAAGTAAATATCAAATAAATATTAAGTGAAGTCTATTCTAAATTATAACTCAAACGGAGCAGGGGGTAGAGATACAAATGCTAAGGATTCCCTTACCTTTTAAGGCGGTGTTGTGTGCTTGGTGTGTGGTGAGCAACCAATGATGCCCCTACCTTTTTTTTGCATACCAGTGTATACAAGCCCTTGGAAGGCCACACGGCCGAACAAGAAGCAAATAAATCAAAAAAACTTGCATTTTTATGACTTTTAACCAGCAGATAATGTATAATAGAAAACGCATAGAGCAAAATTTGAAAGAGCTTTTGAAAATTCGAACACAAATTCTGAAAAACAATATTAGGGTTCATATGGTTACAATCGGCAGTACAACAACGGGCACAATTAGAAAGTGGAGGCCTTGAACGGGCGCAGCTCCTGAAACGAAGAGTCGACCCAAAGCAATGACAGTCGTTCTTTGCCAGCTCAAGTGCGTAAACCGGCTTTCAGATTAGATTTCAGACTAGAAACCAGATCAAACGCGATATTTGGATATGCAGCATTTCGGCTACTCTTCTACTTCTCGCAATTTCATCTGATTAGAAACAATTTAATAAAAGGAAACTCTGACATGTTATCACATTAAATTGAAATATTCGAAATATAACATTAAATTACAAAAATATATTAATAAATTAGTTTGATTTAAGCTACGATTTTTAAATTATATTTTTACTATACATGTAATGTAAACATGCAGTCAATATTTTTGCCTTTCTATTTTAGGTAAAATAAATGCCTGAAATATCGGTCTCTAATCATAACTTTACACAAGTGTTTAACGGCTACTCGCATTCTGCAATGAGGGTTTGAATGCATGACAAATGTAAGTAACGTTCACCGGGTTGAAAGGCTTAAAGAATTCGACGTTTTTATTTAACATAATTACAATTCTTTCTGGCAATTTTGAAAAATATTAAGTTTTCATACCTACAGAAACGGATAACAAGTGATTACGAAAGGTACGTAGTTGGCGGTTGATTGGCTCCAGAGGATCAGTGTTTCTAAAGCAGGGGCCGAAAGGGTATTGAATACTGGAAAAATACCAGTATTTTTTCGTACCTCTATCAAATATCTTTATTCTTTTGTACGGCTAAAATACCTTAATATGACGTCTATACCTTAATATGGATGTCCATAAAGATTACATTGGTATTATACTGGTATTTTAAAAGCAAAATAATGTCCAACACACCACCCATACAGAGAAAATCACTTCCTTTCGTTCATCATTTCGCGAAATGCAAAATAATATAAAATGCGAATAATATAAAGCGCGAATAAAATAAAAAATCATGCATGCACGCACACCTACAATCGCGTATACGCACGAGCAAGGACACACCCCTACTCAGGCTCTCTCTCTCTCTCTCTCTCTCTCTCTCCATGACCCTCTCAGTCGCTTCCACTCTGTGTCTCTGTGTCCACTCTATGTCTCTGTGAGTCTCTCTCTCTCTTAGCGACTACATACAAGACAACTACAAACATTACGTAACATTTTCATTGGTTTTAAAAACAGTGCTTAAACAAAATAGTACAGAAAATATATATCTAGTAGGATATAACATAAACATATAACATTGTTAAATACATTTCAATTGTACAGTTTTGGAATTATATTTTGTAGGGTAATATTTCACTTACAGTATTAATGATTTACAGACATTTTTGATAATCCTTAGACATTAGGATTCGTTCTTACTGATCTATATTGTGCCTGCGTCTGTTGTGTTGAAATAGAGTACAATTATGGTTTAATAAATGATGGATGTTGAAAGAGTTATTGAAGGGCACACAGGTGGGAGGAGGATCTCTGGATAGAATGTGCTTGTGACAAAAATTACAATGACCAGCTCTTTTTCCTTATATTATGACCTGTTCTTTTTTTTAAAAAGTAGTAGAAATGTACACTTTTTTGGGCAGATTGCAAGACTTAAATGTTCTCCAGTGGTTGTTCCAGCTCTTCCGTATTCGTCTGTTGGAGTGTGTCTACAACTCTGACCATGTGTACGAAGTTGCTAAAACTCAACCCATTTCTGGAGTTGACATTTCTTCCTCAAGGGTTATTAAGTCATTTTCAGGCAACCCTTTCAAATTTGGGAGCCAGGTCTTTTGTAGAGTATTATTAGATTGGTAGTACAGTTTGTGAATGTTGTCTATCACTGTTGAGCTCGAACCATCTTAAATTTATACATTTACACTTACAACTCACATAAATAACATTAAAAGTTTAATTTCAATATGTAGAAAATATAACTATTGGTGATAAAACCGCATTGAAACTATTGAAAGACAAGTACTGCAAGTATTGAAAGGCATGCATAAAAAAACATTAGGACTTGATGTGCTAAATACATACTCTTTTAAAATATTTCAAGTGTTTAAAATACTGTAAATATATAATATTTTGTATTACGTATTTTATTGCAACAATATATTTTAATTGTCAATTACAGTAAATTAGTAATTAAAAATCATAAAACTTTCTTACCAATAACTATTGTAATGTATTGTAAACATGTGTATAAATATTTTCAAACATAAAATTATATCAAAAATGTCTAACACGAAGAAATGAAATTTCCTTTTAAAAAGACTACGTTTTTAAACAAATCACCAGACAATAAACCCCTAGTTGGTGAATGTGTAAAACCTGCAAAGGAAAACAGTCACTCAATTGACGTGGATGAATAAAAAACTTGTGTTATAATTAATAGAAGTTATTTTCATTGCCGGATAATTGACTAGCATATTAATGAATTAGATCTATCATTTAAAAATCAAGAGAACCCAAATTGAGCAGATGAAAAGAACTTTTATTTTTGTTTAATGACGTTCATTCACTAGCGGAATCAAATCGAAAGCAACTAATCTCGTTGTAAACTATCTTTAGTGATTGATTGTTCATGATTCCGGGCGCCTCAACTATTCAGGTCATTATTCTCGCAAGTGTAATGTGTGGTTTTTCATCGGGAGGTGGCGGTGATCTTTTCCCGCTGGATTGCTAGATCCTGCGCCGATCTACCGTCGACTAGGGTTTCCCACAACCAGGTATGTCCCACCAGGTATGAACCACGGAAAACTACCGGTCAGAGCAGCCGAGCCCTAGAATTCTCCTCCAGACAGCGACTGAATTCGACCTAGCTGACAAGCTAGTGTTGAAAATCCTGCTGCCGTCAGTTTTCGAACCTAGGACCTCCCGCTCAGAGAGCACCGAGGAATTAATGCACTGAGCCATCTCTCCCGGTTTAAACTATCTTTTTCGTCTGTATTTTAAGAATATTGTTTTAAAAAACGCCTACTTTATATATTTAAATAAATCTCTAAAATACTTGCTCAAAAAGCTCAAAAATATAGTTTTTCAAGTAAAAAATGCATTTAAAACACGTATTTCAAATACAAGTATTTAAATATTGCCCAACCTTCCTCATTACAAATCGTACATTTGATGCAAAACCTAAATATTTTCAAGCAAATATCAACACAAATTTGACAATAATGACTGCTTTACATACAAGTTAATCACGTCCCAAACAATAATACGTAATTCGCAAAAATTACCTCCCAGGTCATTGTTGTGGAGTCATTCTGATATTCCCTGAAAGCTAGCAATTTTTATTTCATATATTTCAAATAGATGTCTTATAGATTATGTGTAAATGTATAACGAAAGGTCGAATGTAAGAAACAAAAAAAGAAAGAAATATGATATGATATACAAATTCTAACTAATTAAGTATCCAACTGCACTCGGAATTACGTTCATGAAGCCCAGTAACTGCGGAGCGAGCGATTATATTTGTCGCAAAATTACACAAAAAATACCCATATTTATAAAAATTTAACATGACCTTATTTGAAGATCTATTTTTGATTAACACATGTCATTAAGAAAAAATTGTATATTTACAATTGTAGTTGTAGGAAGACGACAGACCAAGCGCGGTCAATTTGTAGCGTATAATGTTCGTCGTGAAATTACACCAAAATACTAATATTTTCGAAAAATTCAACATGACCTTTGAAGATCTGATTTTTATGAACACATTTCATTAAGAAAAATTGTTTTCACAGTATTGTACTTATAGGAAGACGCCAATTTTTTTTTAAATTTTCGCAAAATCAGCCGTTTCAATAAACATAAGACTTCACCACACTCTTAAGCTTCTTTTATGCTATCTAAAATCCCGATTTAATTAAAAATATTCGGTTTTTAAGAAGAAATGGTTTAAAGAAAATAAAAGTTGCGTATGTTTGACAAAAAATTTCTCAAAAATTACTCATGTTTTTGAAAATTCAAACATGACCCTATTTGAAGATCTGTTTTTGATGCACGTATTTCTTTTACAAGAACTGTATCTTCAGAATTGTAGTTGCAGGAAGGCGCCGAAATGTTTTTTTTTCAATTTTCGAAACATCTGAGTTTTCAACGAGCAGTAGGCATTTTCTTAAACGTCCTTTACATTATCCAACAACAAAATTTAATCAAAATCGATGGTGATATTTTTTTGAAAATTTCGCAAATGTCCCAGAGACTTCTTGTAAAATATCCTCCAAAATTAAAATATCGGTTTCAAATTCAAGAGACACCGAGATCAGTTAGATCGATCGCGGAATATCAAATTTGGAGCAAATTGATACGGTTTAGCCGCTAGAGTTGTTCACAGACGGACGGACGGCCACTTTTTCGTTACCATAGCCCTGTAAAACGAGTTTTTCTGCTGAAAATTCGCCGTTTTTTGGCGCAGCATTACATAAATTTCTCTTTACCGCCGTAGTTTTCTATTTCCTTGGGTCTGGGCTAGCTATTCGGAATTGCCACATACTCGCGCCAGATGCCATCTGTCGCCACCCAAATTAAAAATTTTTGACATTTTATTCATTTTTCGGTTTCCTAATGGTAGAACGGGAATATTAATTTTAGAATAGTAAAGAATAGTAAAACATCGCACCATATGGCAATTTTCTTTGAAAAATGTGGAGCCGTTTTTAAGAAAATGGTGTTTAAGCGCTACCAAAAATGCGAAACTTCAAGCTCTTTTTCACAGAAAATTTTTTAGTTTTCGAAAAACTATTTAAAGTAATTTGAAGCACATACACTCACAAATAAAACAGTGATTACAAATTGCTAGTAATGTGCATATTAAAGGTGTGAGAGATCTTTTAACAAAATTATATTTGTATAATTTTTGAAAAAATACCCCAAATTAAACTGTACGTCATATTAGAGAGCGCAATCAGCACTATCCGTTCGAAAAGTTTGAAGAAAAAAATTGGAGCCATTTATGAGAAAATAGCGTTTGAGTGTTTCTGAAAATGTGGAATTGTGAGGTAGTTTTCACAGAAAATGGTTGAGTTCTCGACAAACTTTACTTGACATTATTTTAAGCACATGCACTCGTCAATATAATAATGAGAACAAATCGCCACTATTAACGTCTTGAGAGGCAAGTCAAATAAAATTACATTTTTGTAATTTTTGAAAAAACAAAAGAATAGAGCAGTATGGCGTTTATGTCATCTCAGAGAGTATATTTGGCCGAATCCCTACCAAAAATTTACAGTAAAAAATTGGAGTCGTTTTTAAGAAAATCTTCGTTTTGTAATATTTTTTAAATGGAGCTATTTTTATTTCAAGGAAAAATCTCTATCTTTAATTTTGTAGTTGAAGGAAGGGGCCGAAAAATTGAAACTTTTGCAATTTTCGAAAATTCAGAGTTAACCGTGAGAATCGGACCTATACCAGAGTTATAAGTGTATTTTACTCTATTCGTACAAGAAATTTAAAGAAAAAAATTGGAGCCGTTTTTTAAACATTTTTGAAAATATCCGGAGGGCTTTGTGTAAAGTACCTCTAATTTGAGGTATGTTTTTCAAAATCGCAGCGCTTTGAGTGGAACCAGATTGACTGCGGAATATTTATTTTGGAAGAAATCGTACTTATGGTTTAGGCGCTATGATTGTTCACAGATTGACGGACGGATATAGTTTTCATAAGTATTAATTTTCCACTTAAAATTAATGTTTTTTCGAGCAAATTATGGACTGTACAAACAAGACTGTTACCAACTGTATGTAGAGGATCATTGACCGGAAAGAAGAGGTTTCAGCGAAAACTCAAAATGCAAATTATATTTAATGCAATCCGCCTCGTTCGTCGACGCTGGTCTGCTTGGACCCGTGGCCGTCTGGGCGGCACCACAGCCGTTCCCGTCGCCGCCGCCTGCGTTCTGATTCATATTCATAACTAGGGGCGGGGGTGGCGGCCGCTTAGAACATTTCCTGGATGTGATACGCTTTTTCCCCAAAAATATTGCGCACCTTACCAGCTGATGTTGCAACCTCACGTTTTCTCAATACCTCCCCAAATTTAACAGCACTATTTTTGTGTAAATTCTTAATTTCTGGAATAACAATTTAACGGTTTTACGGAAAACTTTTGGTTTCCCTGCGAGGCGTCGATGTCTCACCTTTTATGAACACACACCCTTCAGTAAAAGATTGAACTGTTGAATAAGGTGTATTTTGAAGTTCAGATATCTTTTGCGAAGATTGTAACTTATTGTGCAACTTTGTAATTACTATTCTTGTAGCGTCACTAGGTTTTGTACCGTTGCTGTCAATTATAATCTCCAACTATGTGATGTAAATTTTTACTGGGAGGTAACCATTATTTTCTCGTTGTCAATAATATAGTTTCATGGATCATACATATTTGATAATACATTATTAGCTATTTCATTTCTCTTCAATACTTCGACTGTACCATTACTTTCCGTGCTTAGTCTATGCAATCTATAGCTTTTTGTTTATTTTAGATATTACATTTGTTTTTTGAGTTTTTTGTTTTATATGACTTTTAATATTCATTTGTATTTTACGATTAACATGTTTATTGCATCAAGTGTTTTGCACTAACACACATGCATCTTCTAATGTAAGTATCACTTTTTGCATTAATTGTATTTTGCATCCTAACAATGTTAACGAAATATCATATCGCCATCAAAAGGTGTTCCTAAATTGTAAAGTACATTAATAATATGTATTACTGAAGTATTGTGTTTGAGACTTGTATCACCAAGTATCCAATAAACATATTTTTTTAAAAAAATATTTTTTTCCGATTAAGAGAACGTTTAAAAATCTCATAATTAAAATTCAGCTATTTCACAATATCTGCTCTTATCATTTGTTCAATCAAATAACCGGTTAATTGGTCAAGATGATTATATTTTCTTGCCACGGTTGTATTACAATGCATAGTAACTAAAAACGAGAACGTCACAAAATTCACTTCACAATCAAAAGTATTTCTTGATGCATTTTGAAAAACACTGAGAGAAAAATCGTCCCAAAATGAAAGAAAATAGAACATTCCAGGCAGGAACAAAAAAATCGTTATTTGAAGCAGTGGACAAGTTTAAAAAAATTAAAAAACAGAAAAAAGTAAAAGAATCAACTTGTACCACGGCCGCCAAACAGGAGCGGACTCTGTTCACAAGGCTATCGCTTTGACGTGGAGAGAAAACTTTCCCTTTACGAGGGGATGTTTGACAGATTTCACTGCAGCTCGCACTCTTTATTTGGACTCGCTACATCGGCCGTGAACAAAGCAGCCCCTGGTCGCCCTCCATGGAGGTCAATATTCGGAACTGTGACAAATAATGTTAGCACACTATTCGCACGCAAGATTATGTTTGCTGAATCACACTTTATTGAAAGTCGATTCAATATTTGGTAGGATGTGTTGGACTCTTATACTTTTAGTTTCAAACAGAAAATTGTCCTTTGACATCATGGAAAATATTATTTAATTATTTTCATTGTCATTAAAAATACTTTGTAAAGTTCAGTAAACATTACTAGATTTTTAACAAAATATTTATAGTTGTTAAGGGAGAATATTTATTGAAAACAAACTATATTTCACCACTTTTAAACTATACAATATTTGGAATGATCCTTTATTATTATTATTATTATTATTATTATTATTATTTTGTGTTTTTAATCTCAGAAGCTAGTGGCATATCTAAAGAATAAGGTTACTACATATGTTTCATCTGATTTTTCAAATTTGTATTTCAGAAATAATTACACGTAACATGATGAGTGACACACTGATAGAACTTCAATCTCTCTTTAAGCATTTCTTTAGAAACGATCATCACAGCATCATCAATTCTATTTTTCAGTTACTCTATTGCTGTTGGCAATGGAGGCACATAAACAATGTCTTTGACATGCCTCCAGAGAAAAAAATTAGGAATTGAAGAGTCAAGAGGCCAAGGGAGGCATGAGAACAGCACCAAGTTGTCATAAGCACATCGCCCGATCCTGCGGTGTGGAAGTTCCTCATTAAAAAAATGATGCACATTCGTATGCCAGCGTAGAGGAGTACCTTCGTGTTGGATTGTTCAATTTTCTAAGTTATGGCAATAACCACAAATTTCATATTCCAAATCGCAATACGCTTTCTGGTGCATATTACTCGCCATATTGGAAACTAGCCTAGTGCTGTCATCTGGTGAACCACAATGAAGCCAGTATGATACGACGAAAACTTGGAGAGTTTGCAGTTATATCGAGGTATCACTCATTACGTCAAGTGTAATAGTCTCTGAAATATAATTTTTTAAAGTCCAATGTATCATTAGTAATAAACTTATATTAATGCTCATTTTTATTTAAACATTAATATTCGAATGTTCAACGCCCGCAATTTTTTCAAGTAGTTAAAAAAGTTGTTTGTTGAACTGTTTTGTCGCTAATATTCTCTAGTTTGGTCACCTAATAATGTGCTGCGAGTTTTTTTCCTATTTTCACTTGTTATTGGTTTCTTATGAGATTTTAAGAACTCATGAGCGTTATCAATGTTCAAACATTAACTATGTTGCCTATTTTCGTAGGAAAAGTGATCAAGTTGACCGTAACCCTCGTGAGCTAATCTAAAAATTTTAGTTTTAAAGTAGCTGTCATTCATTTGAGGAATAAGAATATAAAAGTAAATTAATAAATCGAATTCATGAAACGAAAACAATATGTTAAAACATTACGGATTTACAATAACAACAATAAAAGACGATTATTGGTAACATTAATTTTACCACTTATTAAAGATCACAGCCAAATCAACGTTCTTCTTAATCATTGAAAATGTGTGGTCGGAAATATTATCACCATTTATTTTTAAATTTGGATTTGAAGGAATACAAATGATTTGGTAATATCTGAAAATTAGTGAAAATAATTGTATTTACTCGTATTACGGGAAATATTTTTACTTGAACTCTGTCACATCAACTTGAAAATAATAAATGTAAATCATCGTCTGCTATATTATTTCATTAGTATACCTTCCCTTTGCGGCTCTCACATGCAAACAATTTTTTATAAATGAGGTCGCTAAAGAAAGATATTTTCACGAAGAAGTGACAAATTGCACTTTGTCTTTAAAAATATGAAGGATTCGTTTAAAAGTCATATCTAAATATTTACTTAAAATGCAACACGCAACGCATGCCAGTATGTTTTAATATATGTCACTAAATAACTCTTATACGAAGCGTTCTAGGACCTTGAAAACTAAAATTTGGAGGCCAAAGGGCTCAAAAAATCATTCCTCGCACTATAATCCACAGGATTAGATCTTCTTGAGCATTATATTACATTTTTCCCGAGCATTCTATTACATTTACGCTTCTCGATTCTAACCCACCTGTTCAGAGCGTGCAGAATCTGCAACTGTATGTGAAAGTACTAATTATTTGATATTCTATGCGACTGAATTACACGGATGTACCTCTGTTCTCGATAATAAGATTAAATAAGAATAGTTTGTTTTGACAAGGGTGTATTATATTGTCATCAATTACAAGGTGATATACAGGGTGAGTCACGTAACTTTAGCACCTCCTGTAACTTTTGAACGGTTGAAGATATTGCAATGCAGTTTTCACAGAAGTGAATGAGGGAATGGGGCTAATTGATATGAGTATTGATTTCTCTTTTATCACTTGTATTTTACGAGATATTTGAGGTAACTTTTTTTTTTCAAATGGGACTATACATATTTTTTCAGTCTATCATGACAAGTGTAAAATGACAAATCCAAAGATATAAATATTGTCATATGTTAGATAAGCATTTTTTTGAGTAATTGTGATTTTTTTGCGACTAGTGTTTAACGGATATTTTCGTTGTAACTGTCAGCCCCACAAGGTCACGCAGCGCTCCCCCCAGCAAACGCGGGGTCGGGAAAGGGAAGGGATTTTAGTACTTGAGGATACGAAAAATATTCACAAAACTGTTGCATTTTTTCCTGAACTCTCCTTTCCATCCTGATCCATTTTCAGATATTTTGTGTTTCTTAGGGATTGAAAATACGGATTTGTCTTAAGTAGTATTTATTGAAATAAGATTATTTCTATCCCAGAGTTATTATTATATTCATATTAACATTGAAATTGTTTGCTCAAAATACGCAATATTTTTTGAACAGTTTTAATTATTTATTCTTATTGTGCTTTGTTTCAAGATCCCATTAATACGTATCTTATGAAACCCGATTAAATGGAGTTGACAATTTTAATACGATACAAACTAATGACAAATCCTTATTTTCCATTCTTTAATTCCTTCAATCAAAGAAAGTCGAAAATCTGAAAATGCGGAAGGATGGAAAACACAGTTCAGGAAAAAACTGCAATGGTTTTGTGAATATTTGGAATGTTTCGTATCTTCAAATCTCCCTTCCCTTGGCCGGGCGCGCGTTGCTGGTGGAGCGCTGGGTGACCTTGTGTGGTAGACTATTCAAAATGTCCGTTAAACCCCAGTCGCAAAAATCAAAATTAATCAAAAAAATGCTTATCTAATGTATGACAATATGTACATCATTGGATTCGTCTTTTTACGCTCGTCATGATGGACTGAAAAAATATGTATAGTTCCATTTGAAAAAATAAAGTTACCTAAAAATCTCGTAAAATACAAGTGATAAAATTGAAATTAATGCAATATCTATTAGCCCCTTCCCCTCATGCACTTCCGTGAAAACTGCATTGCAATAACTTCAACCGTTCAAAAGTTACAGGAGGTGCTAAAGTTACGTGACTCACCCTGTATAGAACAAATGACGGAGGATAAGAGGGTCTTGAAGAAAAATATATATTACAGGCTTAATGTGGAAATGAAAAAATAAGTAAGAGTGTGGGCTATTACATGCGAGAGTTCTTCCACGGGTACGCTAGTTACGAATTAAAATTGACTAGCAGCCGTTACAGCTGCGGTAACAGAAAGTCCTTACCAAATATTCGAATATACACAGGTTCGAATTCCAGAAAAGCACGGAGTACTTAAGACAAATTATTATACCACATGAAAAAACTGCAAAATTGTTTCCGACAAGCAGTTATTTTCCTCCGCGATGGGATTCGAACTCATGTTCTTAGTATTAGAGTTACCATGATACTCATTTTGCACCAACACTATATGACTCACAGCTAAACTCAACCTTCCCAACGCTTTAAAAAGTTGAATATTTGCATTTGCATTCCAAAATTCAGAGATTTCACTAAAAATGAAAATGCATAAATTTAAGCGGTTTTTAAGCCGAGGAAAATGTGAAATATCAATTAGTACTTGAACAAAACAGACAATACGAAAAGCATAATACAGGTACTAAAAATATCTATGCAATTACTTCAGACTTAGCAATTTTAATATTTCAAATGCCAATTATACGATCATAACATGAAAAACTGTTCAAAGAAATGGGAAATTATTCATCCAAATAAATGTTCAAATTTACGATAAATCGTGAAACTATTGGTGAAATCAATTCGGATTCCGTAAAAAAGACATGAAAACTGGAGATTTGAAACTGTCTCTAAATCTGTCTTGTCAGTAAAATTAATTGTTTCCACAAACGTAATGCTAATGAGAAAGAAACTACTTATGAATTCATAAAATATTTACTTGAGATATTATTATTCGTATTTAAATGACATCGTGGAATCAATTTTTTTTATTCATGGTACTTTTGGACAGTTCGAGAGACTCAAAACTCAAGGTAATATTGCTAACCTTTAAGCTATTGCCAGAGAGTATAAGCACTGGAAGAGATAACAACTTGTTGTTTGAAGCAACTCCGCCAGGACGCGGTTGCTCCTGGACAGTCAAGATTTCATTACTGCGTCTAAATTATACAGAGTGTCCCACCAACTATGGACCACTCCCATAACTTCTAAACGGTTCAGGATATCGAAATGCAGTTTTCGCTGAATAATGCAGAATCATGGGGCAAGTAACATGTCGTAGAGAAATTGTCTATAATACTTTTAGTTTTCGATAAAATTAATAATCTTTGATTTTTTAAATGGAACTATATATTTTTCTCACCAGGAATGGATAGATCCTGAAAAGAGGAATAAAATGATGTATCATATGCTGGTATTTTGATAGTAATTTGCATATAAAATTACTTTCTGATATGTGATTTTAAATGAAACGGACAATATTTCGTGTAGCAGCCCTTGCCATAATCGCCGTTGGTGGAAGACCTTAGCGGCGTCGAGAGTGTTTCGTGGAGACAAGGAGTGTGAGAGGGGTGGTCGTGAGGGATAGAGGCGTAACTACAGCAATTCACGGTCTTGACACGAAGATCATATGAACAAACATCAGTATTACCGATCAGAAAGACGTTTTTTCCCATTTGTTCATCTGAATTGAACTTTTCTTCTAATGAAATTCCAAAGCAACGTTCATCGAAAAGAACAAAATAAAAATAATTTGTCGCCGAAGGACGATAATAATAAAGGTTCTTTTCAAACTTGCAAAAATCGATCTGAGTGTGTTATGGCAGAAACCAGCAATCATTTTAAAATAAGGGAAGGGAATGAATGCTTAAAAATTTTTATTGTAATATCTTGATTAATTTATCAAATAGTAGAGAGATAGACGTTTTCTCTTTGCATTTACTCTTTATAAACGTCTTATACATCTTATTCATACACGTACCAAAATAACAAAGCAATAAAACTTTTGAAACACACTTAACAGACTATCAGTGTCAATTTACTAAACTTTAACACAAATGTACATCTGTAGTCTCGATTGCTAATATTGATTGCAGAGTTTCTCACTTCATGACGACATGTGCTGCCTCAAACTTGAAAATCAACGGCAAAAGACGGAAGTGTACTGTTTTCTTTTTCATTTATGAAGAGCAGTAGAGGTATGATTGCGAAGTGGACGAATGATCATTTTAATTAAAAATGAAATTCACCAACGAACAGACGGTGGTTGCATTCTTCTCAAGTTTGAAAATGATATTTATTGCTACAGAAGACAAGTTAAATGCAGATAAATCAATGGATAAAATCTCTCATTCTGATCGTTAAAATTGGTAATTTTTAATGTAACTTTTGTGTTAAGACCCTGGATTGCCGTAGTTAGACCTCTTATCTCTCATTGCCACCCCTTTCAGTCTTCTCTCTCCACGCAACAGTCTTGACGACGCGAAGGCCATTTTCCCCGAAGGCGACTATGGCAAGGGCTGCTACATGAAATATTGTCAGTTTCATTCAAAATCACATTTCAGAAAGTCTAATTTTATACGCAAATTACTATCAAAATACTAGCATATGATATATCATTTTATTCCTCTTTTCAGGATCTATCCATTGCTGGTGAGAAAAATATATAGTTCCATTTAAAAAATCAAAGATAATTAAATTTATCGAAAACTAAAAATATTATAGATAATTTCTCTATGGCATGTTACTTGCCTCATGATTCTACATTATTCAGCAAAAACTACATTTCGATATTCTGAACCGTTTCAAAGTTATGGGGGTGGTCCATAGTTGGTGGGACACCCTGTATTTGTTACTGAACTTTACAGATTTAGATAACGATTTTTATTTGAATCTTAATAAGGGTTACAAACTTAACTGAGATAGTAGAGATGAAAATGTAAAATTTCTTATTGACGTAAGCAAATAGAAGTAGAAACGATAAACTTGTAGCAAGAAAATTCCTATTCCGTGAAAACAACATTTTTTAACCTTATAGTGCATTAATATCAAAGACGTAAACACATTTTTTAAATATTGAGGAACAACTCATTAGCTTTCAAGAGTCATCCTTTGTTGCCATAGTTTTTCAAAAGCCACCCACTCACAATCCAGCTATCTGATGCATTTTTTCCCGGTCGCCATTAGACGCAAATCCCCTATCAGTTTTTTTTTAAGTAAGAGCCTGTTTCAAAAACATTTTTGCCTCTGGTCTCGCGAGAATGGCATCATCGTTCTCGGAACTACATCGCGAACCGCCCGCCAGGGACACACCTCTGCAAATCTGAGCATGTTTACGGCAGGCTAATGAACGTGTTAGCCGCTTACGAGCGTTACATTAAACATTCACGAGACGTATTCTTTCGAACCACCGCCGATACGGCGTGTGCATTATTAAAAGGGCCATCTCGTCGCCTGAAAGCAGCGCCGAGGAAGATGTTTGCGAGCGCGAGGGTTGTCACCCCTTTTAAAGCGCGTCCATAATGCATGGCAGTGGAATGCGGAGTGCCAGCCGCAGTGGATGGCGGCCACCGACACGCCCGCCGCTGGCCTGTCGCCCTCCTCGCCGCCCCGCGCTGGGCCGCGCCAGTTTCATTTGTCTGTCTTATCACCTGCTTTGGGGAGACTACGCCCATTAGCGACCTAGTTCGAAGTTGTTCATTGCCAAACAGAGAGAGACGGATGGTGCGTCACTAGGTGACATGATGAATCACTAGGCAACTGGTGGAATTGAAATGTCTATTGATGTTGTTGCCTATGCGCTTCAGATTAGATAAACGTGGTTCATTTGTCTGTAAAAGATTGTAACACTCGCTATTTTATACTATAATTTTGAGATGTTCAACGGTTAAAAAATAGTTCTAAATCGATTATTTTACTTCTCTCTTTTGTTGGACGGCATATAAATAAATACATCTAATGATAAAAATATCCTGACATTTTAATTATTTACTTGATTGCTAATTATAAATCGTTTTCTAAGAAAATAATTGTGTATCAAGATTATTAACTTACTAGTTCAACTTTCTCTCACACATCAGTTATCATAAATGAATACAACTTGATTATTAAAATATCTACTAAATGAAAATACTTAGCAATATTTTTCAAATATTAATATTAACTAATAATTAAGGTTACATTTTATTTTTTAAATTCTCACAGAACCCTTCTCATCTTGTTTTTTTATAATGAAAAAATAATGGAAAAAATTAAGTTTCTTAAATAACGCTGAACAAAATATTTATCTCGCTGATTAAGAAAAATATCAAATGTCAATGATTTGTGATTTTCAAATCATTAATATCTGCAGATAAAAGGATTCTTTTTAAAACTTTCATATAATATATAGAAGACTAAGTTCCCAAAGTTCGTTTCTGATTAGAAGCCCCCAGACAAAGACGATTTAGAACATATTTAAAATCTTTGAGGGATATTTAATCGTTCCATTGCATCTTAACTCCTTTGATCTATCGAGGATCAACAAGACTTCACTAACATTTGATGCCAATCATGAAGCTCCCTGACCATCTAGAGTGGTGGTTTAGAGATCATTTTAAATCCTAAAGAGTGGAATATAAAAACCTGTGAGCCACTCACCAACCTGTGAGAAACTTAGGTTTGGTTTAGAGCCAAACGAGAGCCTACTCTTTGAAATGTTTTTGACATAAATGAGATGGCTCGGAGTGACTCTAGAGTATGAGTATAACAATGTATTCAGATTAATTAATCCTATCAGCGAGACATGCATCTGTTGAAGATTGTTGCACACATCCGTACGTCTCTGTATTGCTTCAAAATATTTTACGACGTAAATTTTACTTGTTCCTTATAGCTCGACATCAGATTCTACACATTTTAGCAGAATCTTTTTATTGCAACATATTTATAACCTGAAGTTATTCTCGCACAAGTGCTTTATTTATATTTGCCTATTTTCAATAAATTTGTAATTTTACTTTTTTCCTCAGAAAAGAGCAAATTACATTGCAAAAGAGGTAGAAAATTGTACTTTTTTCGAAACTCATATTTAAGAAAATTCAATCTTATATGGATTACTATAAAACAGAAGATATGACAAAATATTGTTATATTTCCAAGTAATCACCTCTGTGAAATGCCAAATGTGTGGGAAATAGCATTCCTGGTTGGGAGTATTGATGCAAACAACTGAAACCAATCGATTAATTGAGTAAATTTAAATATTTTGTGATACGTAAAAAGTGCTTTTAGCCTATTGCTAAGGTAAGTCAATTGGAATAAATAAGCTTGTTCAAAATTGCAAATTTATAAGACAATATTGACTTACTTCGCTGGGGCATTTCCAAATCAACAGACATGATCCCCTTTTTGTTCCCCGTGAATAGTATAAACATTATTGAATGTAGACAACGCAAAATTTACAACACATTTTACGTGAATGATTAATTGATTGTCCTTTAAAGAACCAAACAAGTCCAAAATGCCATGTATTGAGATATTTGACCAAGTTATTCCGTACAATTGGCGCTACCGGCGGGGACATTTCCTTTCGGCCAGTGCCAAAAGCATTGAAAGATATAAGGCGGGGAAAATTCATAAGTTGCACTTCTATGCAATGCCATAATGCAAGTTCGTAGTGCCTCCTGAAAAGTCTCAAATATGGTTCTTGTGAGAAACCCTTCAATTGATTGATGTAGTGAATGTTTTTACGTTGGAAGCAACGGCGTTCCTCTCGCGCTGGATGAAGAGATCCGCGTTGGTAGGAACTACTCGTCGGATTGTGAGATGTTTTCTTCATCCAGATATCTCTCATAATAACTGCCGGCAAAAACGTTGTAACCCTCACTTTTCTGGAATTCTAGGTTTCCTCGCATTAAGGTCGTAGGTGGTCTGAGTGAGGCATGTCGGAAACTATGTTGACCAACATGAACATTAAGCACACTTTTTCTTCTTTTTTTAATTTCGCCACGAGTCTTACTGGTGTAAAAACGTTGTAACAATGGAAGAGGAAAGTCGTGTGTCACTAAATTTGCATTTTGAGGGTTACAACGATTTTGCCTGCTGGTATTCAATTGGGCACAGTTCCAATCTGGGCAAGCTCTAAGCTTGCGGCTCATCTCTTGGCGGGTGTAGTAGTGTAGTGGATGTAAGAGTTAGTGTAATGAATAAAGGGAGAGAATAGGAGAAGGCATACATCGAAAAGTTCGCGCGTGGTCAGTAGCCCGTTTGTAAAAACACTGTAATTCGCCTGGCATTGATCGGAAAAATTACTGAAAGCTACCGATCAGAGCAGCCGGCCGTTAAACTTTTTCAGATAGCGGTGAGGTTTACGTGAAAGTTCAGATAAGGTATATCATGAGACGCTTCACTCGCCTATCACACACTAAATGATTTCTATATCTTTATTTTAAAAAATATTCTCAACATTATTTAGCAAAACCTATTTGCGTACTAAATGCAATTTTTTAAAGCTAGGTGAATGTTTATATGGTCTGAGAAATGATTCGTTCACACAGATAAGAAAAGGTGTTTGTTGTTATTTTATTTGCTACACGTCTGCTGAATTTTATTCGTGTGATACCACAAGAGATTGTATGTCAATAATAAGAAAAGAGTATGAAACTTCTAGGAAAGCAAAATGCTTATTATTGCTGTAAATATTCTGTTAGTATGTAACACGAATTCAAATCCGTACAAAAAAATTATAAATTGAGGGAGTGAAAATACCTCAAACGTATTCTTAATGCAATAATATCAAAATATTTTGTCTGAGTGTTGACGTTTTCTCTATAAATAGAGAGTGTGTTGCATTTGTAAATTAATTATATCTACTTTAAGCTTTCAAAACGATAACTTTAAGACAGATATCTTAGGTTTAATATGTTATCCCTATTTTGTATATTTCTATTAGTTTCCACATCTAGCGACCTACCTTCAAGAAATTCGGTAAAATAAAATAATAACTTATAATTTAGAATAGTAAGTAATACGAATTTTAATATTGTTGTTATCACAACGTAATTGTACATTGTAAACCACACATTGCCATTTAGAATGGTGACTTTATTAAATCTTATTACCCAAAAATAAAAGATAAATAACGCAGGAAATATGTTTACGTTAGTAATACAGAACAAAATGTTTATGCTATTCTATGCACCGTTAGTCCCTAGCCCCGAGCAAGATTTCAGACGTTCCCAGTAAAGAATTTGCCAGCGAAGCAGCTCGCGACAAGCGATGATTCTTATTATTAATTTAGCTTACGTTTCGCCCGCAGCAGCTGCAGCAGCCGAAGTTTCATTTGCCTCTGCTGAAGGTGGCGGATTTACACGCCCCGTTATGGACCCAATTTGGCGGCAACGCCGCAGGGGATATTAAACAAAGAAACTCATATAAGGAAGGGGAGGATGCTAGGATGGAAGTGACGCAAAGGGGCGGAATAGAGAGGGAGGGGGTGAAGACAGCAGAGATGGCAACTTTAGAGGTGGTGGTGGTGAAAAAGTGCGGCACGCGAAGTATGAGGGCGTGTCAACACTGTGTTGTATTGGTAGTTACTGTGGTTGCAATAATGTGGTGGATGCGGCAGTGGTGCATCGGAATTTAGAATTATGTAAAGTGCAGCAGGGATGGCGGGGGTGGTTGATTCGGTGAAGATTGTTTTGAAGATGGTAGAAATGGTGATTCAGAAGCAACATTAGTAGAGATTAAGTCACGCTGGAGATGGCGACTACAGAGGTGGTGTTGGCAGTGTGCGGGAGGGTAGCGGCGTCGGAACTTCCAGGAAATGCAGAAGCGAGCATCCCTTGGCCCGCGCCGCCGCCGCCGCCGCCGCCGCCGCCGTCTTTCTCTTCTTCTCCTTCTTGCGCGTCTTCGCTCGCTCTTTGTGCGGCGTCGGTTTATCCCACTCGGGCTACAGAAGCAATTAGCACAGGCCGAGCCCCGCGCGCCACGGGGGCCCAAATCCCGAGCCGGTTCCTACGGGATGCGCTTCAATTAGGGACTTCCGTTACGCAAATTCATTTAGATAAAGCCGCCGCCGCCTCCTCCGTCTTCTTTTCCGCGGCGGCTCCTTCCTCCGGCGCCTCGCGTGGGCGTGGATTTGACGTTTTTTATTTTGTTTTTTGCTTAGAGACCTTTATACACAACAGTATCGGCAAATTGAATTTCGTAAAATAAACACGAGGGAAAAAAAAGTCCGCGGCCTAGTGGAGCTGTGCTAAAACCTTGTTTTCAATTGGTTCAAAGATCGTTATTTTACCCTTTTTCGGGACGCCGTGAATGCGGATGGGTGATTGGTGGCCACAAAGGTGTGTTTGTGCACTCGCCCCCGCGCTGGGCGAGCCGGAGGCAGCGGTGGCGGCGGTGGCGGTAGCGGCGGCGGGCAGTAGCCCGGGGGGCACGGCGACGGTAGTGCGCCACGCGGCTGCGGGCCGAAACTCGCGAGGTGCGCGCCTTCCTGGATTTCATAGGATTAATATGAGCACTCTTTGTCCCGCGCGCACAAAGGCGGGGAGACTCTGCCGCGCAGGGGAGGGGAGGAGAGGGGAGGGGAGAGGGAGAGATGAGGAGGGGAGGGCGGAGCTCGGAAACCACGCGCCACTGCGGGCGAGGAGCAAATGAAAGTTGCGGCCTGAATCAAAGGGCACGTTAACGCAGTCGCAAAACGTGAGATTTTTTAAGTCCCCGTTCCCCTCCTGGCGCCGAGGGCTTGAAGCTCTCAGCAGAGCTCAGCTGGAAAATGGAAGTGCTTCTCTAAAGCATGTTGTCTCCGATGAATTCACGTTAGGATTGCCGCACGTTTACTGTTTATTTGGACTTGTGCGGGCACATTTGTTGATGAAGTAACTGAAGAGTACTCTTTTCTGTATAGCTTGATTTTATTTAAGCAAATGATCTTAATATATTGTAACTTATAAATTCCATACTGATAAAAAACTTCGTTTATAAACGTCTTTCATTTTATTTTTAATGTAAAAATCTAACAGTTAATACTCATACATTAATTTTAAGTGTTATTGAAAACTCTACTCTGATCATTATTTGAATACTTGTTAAACTCATTAAATACTGCATTCAATGAAAACTGCGTTATCGGCGCATAATTTTATGGTGTAATTTATCCAGTACTCATTGAAGATATTTGACTGAGGTTACAAAAATGAACATGACTGCTCAGAGATATCAGGTAGACACAATAGTCCTAACCGTGGGTTCGCGAGGAAACAGGTTTCACCCTTTCGTCTCACATATTGTGGCATGGGTTGCACGGCCAAGGCATCATAACGTGAATGGACTGCGAACGCATGTGGAGATTCGCGCGCGAACGGACGCGCGCGCGCCACGCCGAAGTGCGATCGATGGGCGCGCGCCCGTGAAAGGGATCAGCGCGAGCACGCGCCGCGCAGGGGCGACCGCCCGCCACCACCCCCAGGTGAGGGCCACACGGTGGCATCTGCCCGCCACCACCCCCAGGTGAGGGCCACACGGTGGCATCCGCCCGCCACCACCCCCAGGTGAGGGCTACATGGAGCGTCCGTCCGCCCCCGCCCCAGGTAAATCACACTGGGGCGTCTGCCCAACGCCGCCCTAGGTAAAGGCCACACGAAGGCGTCCGTCCGACGCAGCCGCCAGGTGAGAGCCACACGGTGGCATCCGCCCGCCACCACCCCCAGGTGAGAGTCACACGGGGGCGTCCCCCCGCCGCCCCCAGGTGAGGGCCACACGGGGGCCTCTGCCCGCCGCCGCCCCCAGATGAGAGACACACGAGGGCGTCCACCCGCCGCCGCCCCGAGGTGAGGGCCACATGGGGCGTTTGCCTGCCGCCGCCTCCAGGTGAGCGCCACACGGGGGCGTCCGTCCATCGCCGCCCCCGGTTGAGGGCCACACGGGGCCGGCAGTCCGCCCCCGCCCCACGTGAGGGCGTCCCAACCGTAATCTCTGGCCCCGACAGTGCCGATGACGTCATCGGCTCGTCGGACTGTCCAGATGATCTTTCCTACGGACTTTTTGCAAACGGCGGAAGGTGCGGATCGTACCGTCCCGTCCGTGCCGGTCTAGTGCGCGCACCCTTACGGGAAACGATGTAATGAACTTTTTTACAAATTCCGTCCGTCCTGTCCGTCGGTGCCGTACCGAACCAGTGCGCGCTAGGCTTAAGGTGGTGGTCACAGTGGAACCGGCTTTGGCCGAAATGTCAGTCGGCCGACGTCGGACGTTTGCGACCAATATGCCTGACTCGTTCAAACATGAGCTAGTAAATGCAAATGGACATATTGAACACTGTTGATCTCTTCTGACGGCGTCCGGAAACATCAGATAACGGATGAAGATCTGTTTCGTTTGATTTTGTCTATTGCAATCGCGTGAAATGAGCTGGAGAGTCAAGGCCATCAAGACTGGCTCCAATCAACTGACTCCCGACTGAGTACCAAGACTCCCTCCAATACATGAATAGATGAACAGCGTGTTTCTCGCAAATGTTTCAAACAATGAATTTATGAGGATATTTCAGCGATTAACGTACGGGTGCAAATCGGACTCCTAAGTCGGACGATTTTGCTCGCCGATATTTCGATAACGATCCACCGATATTTCGAGTGCTCTGTGTCCGTTGCCTGAGGATGTGATCCGCCGTTTATGATGCTCGTTATTTAGATTGAATTGCACTCCCTGTCCGCTTCGCTGGTTTCAGGAAACTGAATAATAAATCTGACTGACCGTTCGATACTGGCTCGAGACTCTTTAGTGATAGTTAATTATTTTATTTTTGTGATTACATTTTTTAAGTTGGCCCACTACAAAATCCATTAAAATAAGCTGAGATTCCTTGTTGAAATTAGTCGTCAAATATCGTTGCTTTTATTTTCATTTACATAGATATTTTCTATCAATTTCTAACAATGTATTTTCAAAATTTAAACTCCATATTTTGTCGTTATCTAAATATCTTACTAGTTCAACGCCTATCACTGCCTAGGTGGCAATTATAAATATGTACTGCTCTCATCAATATTTTCGTAAATTTTTACGGTAAATTTCAGATGGATGAGGGACAAGTACACTAAAAAATGGATCCTGTGTTCCTCATTTCATTCCACACCCATCTCTAGGGACCAGTGATAGCTGATATCACTCTCAATGATCTTGACAAGCTCTCCAGCAAATGTCAGAGATCCAGGATGCAGCTAAAATGCTGCAATACACAGGAGACCTTCTGTAAATTATAGTGTCTCAGTGCGAGCTAACAGAAAAAAAGTGTACTAATGTGTGCAGAGTTGGTATCCTATTGGTAGACTATTTAGCACTAAACTTTACTGTAGCTCCAGAGGAAAATAAATAATAAGGGTGCTATATAAAAAATACGGATAGAAAGTCCTTCTAAAAGAAGTATTAAAACTCGTTATATTAATATTATTAGAACCTACTGACTAAAGTGGAAATATTGATTATCTCTTGTAGCTAGAAGATAAAGACGAAGTAAGTACAAAGTTTACATGGTGGGAAGTGGATATTTCTGCCAAATAGTTGACTCATTAAATTAATAATAATCCTTACAGGCTTAATCATGATAATAGGTACAATTTTTATTATGATATAGTGTGTATGAATGCCATTGATTTAAATATTAGATATGTTAAATAAATTCTTATTAGCTTAAACGTTAGAACTCGATACTGCACACACTCAAAAATATACTGCATAGACTCAAGAATATTGTTTATAAATTATTAATGCGAAAGTGCAAAGTTTTGGGTACTCTTAATTGGCAAAGTTTATTATACAGTTTTGACTGTTCGTGACAAGAATTCTCGAAAAAATGAAAAATTTTGAGCCAGAGAAGTGATCAGAATACAAGTAAAGGACTTAGGAAATGGTAAAACTGGAGTGTTGAACCTCAAAGTGGGAAAAAATGGGCATTAAAAACTTTTCGTAACAAAAATTGTACTGCGGAATAGGGAAGTCAACTTTAAGAAGATCAACAGTGTAAAGAATAATTCTTTCTTGAAGAAAATTATTTTTTTAAAATTTTTGTTGTTTATCTATTTTAAACAAATTTATTAAATGACTTTCAGATCTTAGAATAATGTGCAGATATCTCCTCTAATAGTGTGTTGACATTGTAATAAACGGAAAGGTTTAGAAGTAAATCACGTGGCAGTGCATGTTAGTATTTCGTTTTCCATTCTTCATCTTAGGCGCAAATAATTAAATAATAGAATCCGGCCTTGCAGGTTTCTTATTTTCTCCATCTTTGATACGTCGACGTTCATGGACATTTTATGTCATAGCTTTGCCAAACTTTACATTATATCTTAAAACTTCAATTTACCACGTTAATGAGTAGCAACCGCAGTGTTTTCATTTGATTCCTATCTCAGCACACAACTTAATACACACGATCACATTGGTACCTCCCACATTACAGTTCTTCTTTCGCCTTCCACATTTCCCACACTTCATTCGCTCCCAGCGCCAACGTCGGGTGATCGCGGGGCCCTTTGAACTGCGTGTTTGCTGTCCCCAGCCGCGCCCTCGGTCGCCATGAGCTCTTTTGTAGCCTCTGACCCCGGCGACACCGCCAGTCCATCAGCGCCGGGCGTATGGTCTCCGGCATCGCGCCGCCCGTCCCGCCTCGCCCGCGGGAGAGCGGGAGGGCACACCGGCGCCCCCTCATCGCACGACGCTCTTACTTCGCCGGCTCCTCACGAGGGCCCCGCCCGCCATCTTCGCGGCAGTGCTTGAGCCTTCAATTGTTCGGGTCTCATTGGGTAATGGCAGGGCAAACACCCGCGACCGCCTCCGCCTCGGTTGTCCGGAACCAACAGGTTCTTGAGCGCGGAGCGTCTCCCTCGCCCGCCCCGCCCCGCCGCGCCCCGCCCTCAGGCCTCTCTCGTGCGCCGTGTCTCTTTCGCTCTCCGGCCTCTCTCCCCGGACCGCGCCCGCGGCGGCTCCTCTCCCTGCCCCCTCGTCCCGCCCTCCCCCGGTCGTCGATAGGCCCGCACATCGATCTCCCCACGGCAGGGTTGCCAAACTTCAACACAACACTCGCGGCGGCCGTGGCACGGCCGGCGCGGCGCGGCGCGGAGCGGCGGGCAGGGGTCGTAATGATCTCTGGAGTCAATGGAGCGCACCCGCGGGGGGGGGGGGGAGCGCAGCGGCGGCGGGTCGGCGCCCCCGCCCCCGCCCTCGGTGGCTAATTAAGCGTCGCGTGGGCGGCCGGCCGACCACGCCCCCTCGCTTCCGGGCGCGAGAGAAATTAGAGAGCGCGTCCCGGAAGTGCGGTGCTGTCGTCGCCCGCCGCCCTTGCGCGCGCACCGCCGCGACCGCCTTCGCTCGGAAGAGCGATAGGCAACCCGCGTAACGGGGCTGTACCACAGAACACCACTGCGCCTTCAGGACCTGAGGGAGACTGAATTTATTATAGGTCGCGCGAATGGGGCAATTGTTAAACCACGGGATCGTATGAACACGTGCCTTATGTTTTGTTGTGCAATCTTTGAAGATACCTGACGTGTCACTCAAGAAAGGTATATGAAAAGTATTCTTCTATATGAAAAATATAGTCAACCTGTAAGTCTCATAAGAATGAAAAGTAATAGGTTCATGACACACACGAGCTTGAAGAATGTGAGCTTGAAGAATTTTCAAACTTTATTTGGAAATGGGAGATGAAATTAGATCAAGTGAGCAAAGTATATACAGTACATTTAAACTTCATTTACTTTTCACTTTTATTTTTTTAAAAAAACGTTTAAATTCACGCACCGATGGAACGAAACAAAACAAATTGCTTCTTAGATATAATCACTGCCCGTACTATGAGTTAAAAAAGATAAAGAAAAGCTGCAAGCTTGATTACTAAAACTAATTTGTAATTGCTTTCTATTTTTCTCATTCTGTCAATTCACGACACAGCATCAAAATTTCTTGATAAGAATTCACCAACGACAATTCTTGTTTCCAACAAAAGTGCATAAAATATAGCGTGTGAATTGCAGACTTCTCTCGGAGTGCTAATAATATTCAAAACTCCAATGTAGGTGTGAATGGCGTCTGCGGGAGGGGGAAGGTTTAATGAAGTCGTAGGCTTCCGCGACCGGAGTCATGTGAATGATCTTGATGTCCGGGTGACGCCGCGTCGAAGGCTGTGTCGTCGGCGTTTCGACCATCTTTTCGTGGTCTTCCTCAGACCTCTGCTACCCTGCAGACCAGACCAGCCCTGGGGACTACGATAAGATGGTCGAAATGTCGGCAAAACCAGCCTTTGACGAGGCGTCACCCGGACAGCCAAGATCATTCACGGGAAGGTTTAATGTTTCCGTGCTCGTCAACGTCTGTAATCTTCAGTCCCGTAAGAATGTTGTACGCCAGGTGTTCCTCCCCCACTGCAACGTATGAATCCACCCCGACATACACGTCGGATTCAGAGGGAGATTCAGATACTTCAGATATCTCTTTCGGTGGGGCATCTCCCCAGTAGGGAGAAGCTAAGCTCCCGACATGTGTGAGTAAGGAAAGAGAAGGCGTCAAGGATGAGGAAGGAAAGATACCGCGAGTTCCATGGAACATTTGTCAGGGTACTGCTTCAACATTATTCTAGTATTGAATTGAAACACTGAAACTATCGATCAAAACAGTCGAGGTAGAATTTTCCACCGCAGAGTAGTTGCACTCGATCTAGCTGTGAGGCGAAGGCAACGAATCCAGGAGGAAAGAGCAGGCCAGGTGCGCGGCCTGCAGCCGTTAGCAACACGTTGCCCGCTCTGCGAGGCCGCCCTCCCTCGCCTCGCCTCGTTCCACCGCCGCTGCGCCAGCGCCCTAAAAATGATGGAGTAAGTAGACGCCCCAGGCCCTCGCCTCGCCGCGCGCTGCCGCCGCCGCCGCCTCTTCTACGTCATATTTCGCTCTCCCCCGCTCTCCGTATGAAAATTAATGGTAATTTAGATATCCATTTGCATTGAGGAATGTTTCTACAAGAGCGAGGCGCCCGTAATTCATAAAGACAAGCGCCGAGCGCTGTGCGCTCCATTGCAGGCTAAGGGCGGCTCTAGCGTTGCTCTACTCTACACCTCTTCCCAGCTCCCCTTTCCTCCACACTACCATTACCGACCTGTGCCTCTCCATGGCCCTGTGTTCTCGTACAAATTGACCGCCACATTAAATTCTGTTTTCAATTGTCATTTATTTATGCTGGTTCGTTGGTCACTACTTATTTTGTCAGACTAATCTATTTTCCACTGAAAGGTATACTAGAATTTCTAACAGCACATACTTTCTTGCATTATTTGTAACTATTGCGAAATTAGGAAATTGAGAAATTTCAATGCAAATGTGACTTGCGATATTTGTAGAAGCTACTTCCCAGTATCCAATAAAAATATTAATGGAAAATTTGAGGCCTGTTTTGAGAAAATCTTGTTTTTAAAATTCCTTTCATTTCATGCCAAATGTCTACAAAAACTTCTTATCTTTTGAAGAAATTGCACACGATCTTATTTAAAGATCTAATTTTGAAGAAAAGATTTCATTCAGAACAAAACTCTGTACCTTTAATATCACAGTTGATGGAAGGCACCGATTTTTTTAACTATTTCAATTTGAAACTTCAGAGAATTCAACAAAAATCAGACCTACACCACTTTTATTTGCTTACTTTAGTCTCTATTCGATTAAAAAATTAATCACGCCATCTCTAAAATCAAAATATGCGTTTTAATGTCATGGGGCCGCCCTATCAGCCACAGTGATTGACGAATTGCAATTTTGGTGAAAATTATGTTTACAGTTTATCCGGTAGTGTTATTCACTGACATTTGGATAGGCAAACAAATGGACAAACAGAAGGACACGTTTTGCCATAAATCAATTTCGGGGTATAAAGGACCTCAAATCATGGATTACTACCACACAGCTTGTTATTTTAAGAAGTAATTTGGTTATTGGAATTTTAGAAAGTAGTTGTTAATAAAAAGAAACATGAATTATCCTCGTTTTTGGATTCAGAGACCAACAATACGATTTTTTCTGACAAACAATGTCTAATTTTTGCTGCAGTTTTACATAACTTTCTCTACATAACGAACGTAGTACGCTAAAAATTGAAAATAACAGTGCAATAAAAAGAATTGACACTTTTCTCATATGTACTTAGTAAAATTAATAACAATTCTTCAAATATAATATTTTATCAAATTAATCACTACGTCATTAAGTACGCTACCTACTTTACAAAGTAAGACACTTCCCATTTCTTGAAAATTATAAAGAACAATTTGTTTGAGTAATTTGTGATTAGGTTGATTTATTTTTTGTCTATCGATGAAGTGAGATCATTTTTTAACTTAATGTAATGTCTAATTATACAAATTATAACGTCATTAAAACTTATATAACGTTATGTAAAAGCGTATGGACTACCTTTACGATGACAAATAAATTCAAGGAGAACATTCTGAAAATAAACATTACTTTCAAAAATATTGGTTAGCAGTACGATTCATTTGAGATTTTGAATATATTAATTCTTATTTAGGATATAAGTGCCGTTAAGCATCTGATTACAATACTTAATTGATTAAAATCCCCATTCCTAACGGCCGCGTTTGGGAATTTTTCAATCTCGTATTGTAATCAGATGTTACGACACGAATATAGTACGTTTTATCCACTTTGTAAGTATTTGTTACGTTGATGTGAAATTTCTACCTACGCCTTCATTTAGTATTCATTTTTTTTCTCTCCTCTAAGTGGTAACAATCTTCTCAACAAGGAGAACAATTGAAACAAGAGGTGTATACTTTCCACATGAGTGAATATACTTTTGATTCGGAAATATAAATAGCAGCCAATGCTGCTATAGGAACATTGTTACTCAACAAATCAAGAAAGAAGAATGAGCGTGAGTATTTAATTTTTAAATATTGGTGTGAAAAAATACGTTCATTCCATTCCGGAAAAAGTTTTGATTGCTTACTTTCCTGGCAAGTCAGAGAAGGAGAAACAAAGTATTATTTGCGCACGTTTTCGTGAGCCCTCCTTTCGCTGGATGCGAGAAGAATGGGGGGTTAGTTACTTTTACGACGGGACCATTATTTCAAACCTGTCGTTTGTTGTAAAATAATTTCTATTATACGGGAGCGAATATTTTTCATAATGATATTTTGTGAACAACGCATATCGCTAACATTTATTCATAACTCTACTAATATTAGAAAAGGAGTGAAGGTATGTATTCCATGGCGGGTGTAATAGTCTTTGGAGACATTACTCTATGTTAGAGAGTACAGTATCACTTAATATTGATATCAGTAAGTTTTCTCAGTTAATAGAATTTTTAAAGAGGACAATTGAAAGATACAAGACAAAGAAGTCCAAAATATTATCAAAAGGAGAGTGAGAAAGGATGCCACTACTTTACCGCCCTAGTATCATAATAAAGTAAAAAGGCTTTTCATTGAAAATTCTTTGACAATTTCTTTGAATTTGATGAATGGTTTTGAATTGAAAAATGACTTCTTTGTTGTTTTTGATGATCTCGTCATCCTTGCTTAATTTTAGATTTTGGCCTGGTTTAAAGCTTTACGTAACTAAGAAAATACAAATCAAATATTTTAAGGTTGATATTAAGCTATTTGTAGTAGCATTTTGTTATCTTTCACGTCCCAATGAAGGTAAAAATATCCTTTCCTCACACGGGGTTTGAACTCAGATTCTTTAGTTCCCGATAGAATGGTTGTAGCTAAACCCGATTATTACACCTACATTAGCAAGAAGCTACATAAAATTGACAGAATGTCTAGCCACATTCTTACATTAAGAGCAGAGAGAAATAGTAAGAGATTCCGAAAAAAAGTTTTGAAACATATAGAGACTCATAGGAATTATCAAAAATTTAGTAAAACAATTTTCTCGGCAAAGTATGGCTTGATAAATAGGCTTGCTAATCAACTACAAGTTCCGAACACTTCATAACTTTAATGACTGAATAATACGATGTGTATTTGAAGCAGATTCACAATGTAGTCGATTGTTAAAAACAAATTTATAGCCAATGGCTATGTAATTAATTTTGAATAAGTAGTGACAGGTTGAGATGATGAAAGACGGCCATCAATCGTATGAAGAGCAGTGTCATGGACGCTAATGTGAAGGAGAAGGGCAAGAGAGTGTCGAACAATTCATTGCAAATAGCTCTTTTACAAATAATCAGAAGAGAAAATCAAAATATTTCTAAATCTAATTGTCATCACTATGCCAACAACGTTATAAAAATAAAAGACGATAAAAGGATACAAAGATCATCCAAAATCATCTGTCCTCCTTGCCAAAAGCAGATGAGTTCATAAAATTATGTGAGTATGTAAATGGCGCATTTTCAAGTGTGTGAATCTCGTAAGTCCAGAAAAGGAAATAGTCGGCATTTTCGTTCTTCGTTCTATTGAACAATAGTGAATACTCATTATCTACACTCAATATGTCAAACAGAAACAGTACAAGCCAACTGTTACCTCACCGGGAGCACATGGGCTTAGAGATGCTGATGACAGACCCGTCAGCGGTAGAGGTGAAAACAACTTAGACACAGGAGAGCAGCCAGAGAATAGCAAACGGGGATTGAGAAGGAATGGAGTGGCCGAGTACAGGAGGGTGTGGAGAGAGCTCAAGAAAACACGGCGGCGCCCTGGCGAGCAATTGCGTCTGTTTTGAGAGCGGGACACGGGGCGGTCCGCTGGCCGATCGCTGCCGGCGGCGGCTGCACAACTCATTACGCGCTCTGCCCGGGGCGACGACGCGGGGGGCGCTCGGGCAATATTTGGAATGTGGGCAATTACTGCCGGCCGCGACCGCCGGGGCGAGGGGTCGTCGCTTCGTATCCCGGCTGCCCCCCGCGCCGCGCCACTCCGCGCCGCGCCGCGCCACTCCGCGCCGCGCCGCGCCGCGCGGCGCAGCGGTCGGCGCCGGTCGCCGCGCTGGCGGGGGCGGAGCCTGGGCGGGCGGAGCGGGATTGGGCGGGCCGGGGCGGGGCGTTGGCGGCGTCGATAGCACAACGCCGCCCCCACCAGCCCCCCACCAGCGCCCCCGCGGCGGCGCCGTTCCTGCCCCGGCGGTGCCACTTGTTGGACGCAGATGGCGCCACGGCCGTCGTCGTCGCCGAATTGCGCGCCGCGCCGCGCCCCGCCTCGCCACGCCACGCCCCCCCGCGGCCCGCCCGCCCCCCGCCCCTTCCCGCGCCACGCCGGTGGTTCCTGCTAGATCTAGTCTCCCAGATCATTGTCTAAAATGTCACCCTCCTCTCTGAAGGAGATCGCTACTCCAGACGGAAGTATCACATTTGAGCCTTTTCAATGCATTATTTCGTTGCAGAAAGAGCAATACATCTTTGTTATATTACTGTTTTGCACGCAATCTTGCGCACTATTGCACTGAGAGCTCTTAAAGTGCAGTCTTCATCTATTTCCCTGAAGTGAAATGTATTTCAACACTCTAATCCATTCTTTATTTCTCAGATATTACAGAGGAGCTCGTTCCTACCTTTTTTACTCATATTTAATGCCTTTTGTCCAAGGTGACACGCAGTTCAGCGATGAGGCACTATTTAGATTTGTAAGCTCGAGGTATAAAATCCAGTTTACTCCACGTACAATGTTTGCTTTTCAAAAGGGGTTTTATCTTAGGATGTGTCGGGTTATCTTGCCCTCTCTTTCTGCTTCATTACCATTTACTTCATCATCGTCTTTAATTACAGCTCACATATTCGAATTTCAGGCTCTTCGATTTTTTCAATCTCTCTCATTTCCGTATCCCCCTCTCATTTAAACCGACGGCCCTTTCCGAATCACACCGTTCGATTGTCCCTTTTCTTTCTTCATTTCCCTCCCTCGTCTTATACCACTTCTTCCCGATTCACGTTTTACCAACCTCATTCTCTTCCCTTCTACTCAACCCGATCCCTCATCACCCCTCTTCCATCTCACTCCAGAAGCCGTTCCCTCCACGATTGCCTTCGTCTCCAATCCCCCTCCCTCTCCCCTCCCCCTCCAGCGCGTCGCCGGTTGCGAAGTCTCGTTTGAACCTGTCAAACGCGCCCGGTCTCCTCCCCATTGTCCCCAGACCGTCTGTTACAACATTTCCTTCGTCGCACCTGTCATGTCCGCCCGCGACAAACGCGGCCCCGCTGACAGTATTTGTCTACCTCCGGGTCGCTGGGCCGCCTTTTCCCGCCCTTCGCGGCGCTCCCCTTTTCTTCGCGCGAGGGCGGGGGCGGGGGCGGCGGAGAGGTCAGGGGCCCGGGGAGGCCATTTGTTTAATCGAGAAGCGGCAAAAACACTGCGTTTTCTAGTGCTTAAGATGTCCCGTATGCCCGATGTTTGGTGGTGACGCAGCTGCGATTGACATGTTTTCAGTGTCGATTCTCCCTTAGAGTGACATTGGTGAGAAAGAGGTCACTATTTAGGATTTTTTCATAGTGTAATAAATATATTTTTGATTTTTCACTTACTTTAATCTTCCATTTCCTCTTCTACAAGCTTCAAACACATATGAAAATTGTTAAGTTAAAGAATTATATTGTGAAACTTTGCTGGCATAATGTGTGTGTTGTGTCTTTGCAATCAGAAGAAAAACTCCGTTTCTCACAACATTTATTTGTCACAACATAAATATACAAATGGTCGCCGGTAGGCGAGCTGGGTGAGCCGAAGGCTCTTGTTTTACGGCCGATGGCCGTGGCGAGTTGTATTGTGGGGGCCGTGACAACGGCCGCGGCGAGCAGGTAGCGTCGCCGGTTGAGAGTCGTGGCGGCGGCGGAGCCGTCGCCCAGGTGCCGAGAGGCTGGAGCGCGGGGGCCAGGTAGAACCCGCGACAGCGTGAGGCCTTAGCACCACCCGGGCGATGCCAGGCGGAAACGTCGCTAGCCGAACGTGGCGACGGCAGCGGGGCCGTCCGCTCGGCAGTAGTGAGGCCGGGGGGTGGCCGCGTTGCTGGCAGAGCGTCGTGGCGGCGGCGGAGCCGGCGCCCGGGGCGGCGAGGCAGTGGCGTTGTAGATCGCTGTTGCCTCGGCGTGACGAGTCGGTAGACTCGGTCGTTAGGCTCGTGCTGGCGGATGCGTGGGCTGGCCCTCCGTTGGTCTCTGGCAGACGCGTTGCAGATTCGTAGCTGGCAGGTTGACGACTGGTAGCTGACTTCGACTGACCCGTTGTCCACCGGGCTTTTATACCCCGGTGGGCCAATGGGAAATCGAGTTTACGTTATGGTCAGTGCGCAGCGCGTTTGTGCTGCGCCCTCTTGACCGAGTCTTTGAGTTCTGCTAGCGCGCGCCGTTTAAGTAGTCGGCGCGCACACAGCAGTTTAAATTACAGAAATATTCTTGCATTTTTCTAATTTATCTATAAAATACATACTGCTCATTAATTGCCACATTTGGCGAATTTTCACGTACTGAAAATAAAATAAAAATATAAAATAAAAATTATTTAAATTATTTTATATATTTATTTTATTTTCAGTAGGAGAACTTTAATTATCAATTTACTTGTCTACATTGCTCTTGTCTTGCTCTTGTTCATCTGATTTTACTTTCTCGCGCGTGAGAAGAAACTTATTAAGAAGAGAAAATTATGTAATGCTGCGCAAAAAACGGCAGAAACCGGTGAATTTTTGGCAGAAAACCCCTTATTAAAGGGCCCTGGTAACAAAAAAGTGGATAACTCCAATTGCTAAATTTAGAAAAATAATCCTATAAAACGTGGTGTAGTCAGATTCCACGTTTTATGGCTCCTTGATACCGAAAAATCGATTGACGGAGAAACGTCTGTCTGTCTGTGTCTGTGAACAACGCTAGCGACTAAACCGTTCAGACCATTTTCTCCAAAACTGATATTTTCTGTTCGATCTGGCTAACGTCGCAGCTCCTTGAATTTGAAATTGATATTTTGATTTTGGGGCGTACTTTACATTAAGCCCCTGGGACATTTTCAAAATTTTTCAAAAATATGGTGCCAATAATTTTGATTAAATTTTTTTGTTGGATAGCCAGAAGGACGTTTAAAAGAATGCCGCAGGTCTCATGTCAGTTGAAAACTCAGATTCTTCAAAAATTGAAAAATATCAAAATATTTTGGGCGTTTTTCTACAACTACAATTATGAAGATACAATTTTTTCTTGGTGAAATATGTTCATCAAAAACAGACATTCAAGTAAGGTTACGATACGATGGTTACGATAATTTTAGAAAATTTGGCAGCAAAATCAGTCGACCTCTCCAATTTACTGCGCTTCCTGAACGTAAAATGAATAGTGCTGCTAAGCAGTTGGATGTATCTTAAGTTAGAATTTGTGTATTATTTCATCTTTCTTTGTTCGTTTCTTCTTCGAGTTTTTGTTATAAGTTTTACAATTAATCTTTCAGAAATGATTTAAAATCTATTTTAAATTGCGTCCCTGAGTTAAATGTGAAAAGGAATAGATGATTTCGCTTTCAATAATAAGATGGGGGAATAAAAAGTAATGCATCTAAAACTGAGTACTTTTTATGTATATAAAAATATTGAATTTAATTATTATATTTTTTCTGTCTGTTTTCACTTTCTTCCTAGCGGTATCAACAACTCTAATTTGCAAAATGTGTATGCCATACGAATTAGCTATCATTGTTGCTTCTAACCCATTGTTGTAACGCCGCACTGATGCCAAAGCCAAAATGACTGCTGCATTTTCTTTCGCATTAATGTAAATTAACAGTTTTAGTTATCGCTAAAATACCTATTTTCACCATACCTAGCTATACATTCGTATCGTGCATCTTTGATATTCGCGTAATTTTGCGTGAATTCACGTAATTTTGCTTGAAAATACGAGCGAGAAAGTAGGGCTGTTTTAGCACCACTAGTTTTTAAAGTAAAGGAGTTGTTATTACTTGAGCTGAAATGCAAATAGTATTAAGTACCATATATTTTAAATTATTCTATATTTCTGCATATTTTCTGTAATAAATTTTACGATTTCATGTTATAATTGTTTTGCACTTTTTCTATTTTTATAGCTAGTTTTTTTATTAGTTTTTTGATGTTGTTTAATAATATTGTAATATGTGGTGGAAACAGGAAAAGGTTTTTGCTACAATAATATTTTTCGAGATACTGAAGCTTGGCCCTAGTATAAACAAAATCTTCAGCTAAACTTTTATTCAGGATAACAACAACATTTTATATGAAACGTTAATGAAAATATTTAGATACTAAACTAAAACAAAGTTACGCAAATACCTCTTTGCGAATGAAAATAATAAATATACAAACACCAACTGTACACTCCAAATTAACACAATGTATCTAATTAAGTTACTAAAAAGCGAGGGAGAGAACTGTTCAGAAAAGGTAACGTGTCCTTCGCTTTCTGTATATCCCACTTTCCCTTTATCTCAAGTACGGATGTTACAATAAAATATTTTTTTAAATGGCATAATTGAATTTTTATAACAAAAACAACTTTACTAAATGATTTAACTTACATCGTTCAGCTATTTCTATATTTCAGATTTATCTTTTATTTGACATTTGTCTGGTAATTTTCTAGATACAATTTATTATCTCTAGTCAAGGAAAATTTAATCTTTCACCTCATCTGCTTACCTGCGTATTAATTGTATATTACAAAAATGTTCAAAATGTTGAAGGAAGATTTTTGTAAAAAATTAATGTGAAAAAAGCAGATGAAGAGAAAGATTCAATTGTCTTTGAAATTTGGCTAGCAACAAATCATTTCAGATTTGTATTGAACACAAAAATACATAACATAGCATTAATTGGCACAGTCAAGACAATAACACAGTTCAGTGACGATGAGGGAAACTCAATGGAGTACCTCCAAGTGATTTAGTGGATTAGGGTGTATTAACGCGATGTGTGAGAAAGGAGAAGAGATGGTTCCGCTTCGAAGTCTCTGGGTTGGGGGAACTATTAGGCTTTCTTGGAAATGCAGATAAATAGGGGGTGGATTTATCTGAAATGTCAATTTTTTCTTTTCATTTTAGAAAAAAGCCGCTTAACATAGAAATTAATTTTATGTTACGACAAAAGGAAATGACTCATTTTTATACGTAATTTTTTTGCATATTTCGTCGATTTCCACTAATAAGTCTTTTTTTACATTTTACCGTAATTTTAAACGCATTTTCGTTGTTTTCATCGATGTTAATATCATTTTACTGGTACTTGCTTCAAATAATATTTATGAGATGCAACAAATGTTCTCAAGAAATTTCTTGCGTCCCTTTACTTGGTAGGCTATTGGAATTCTTCGCTCAGAAGTTATAAACTGTAAGTTCTTATAAACTGTATGGTTCGTAGAAGAGCCTTAGTTTGTGAGAGTAAAGATTAATTTTTATATAATGAATGCCTATGAGAGTATTAATATTTTTAATGAACCACTAGGCTTGCCCAAAAGTCACTCTTCACACCAGAATCGTTTATAGTCATTATTCACATTTTGTCATTTTTATATATTTCATATTTTTAGGGCATACTTGTTTTCCTACATTCAATATAACACATTCATTATAATCTTGTATCTATAATTGCCTTAATTTTAACGAACGACTAGAATTACCATCAGCTACCAACACCCAATAGCTATTACATTTACTAAAAACCGTGATATCAACACCTCATAAGGATCTCAGTATTACAATGATATTAAAAAATAATTAGTAAATAGAATTTACAAACAATCAGTTCGTAATTGAAGCTATAAGAGAAAATCGTTTTGAAGTTTCATGTAGATCACGAAAACAACCATACAGTGAAAATACGGAAAACTACTACCCCTCTCTTTACTCAATTTATCCTCTTTATAAAAATTTGATTCGCTAGCTCTGTTTTATTCTTGGAATTAGGTGTTATCATATTTACAAACTCAGGGCTCGTCTTTCTGTCTCTTGTGGCCTGAAAATACCGCTCTTACGAGAATTCGGTTGGCTAAATATTTATATTTATGATATGATCGGTTTTATTTACTGAATCAGCTAATTTAGAAATAAGAACACAATGTTTCCTGAATGTTTACTCAGCAACATGAAGTGCCCGATGCTATATATTTACTTTGGAAACAAGATTCTTTCCCAACTTTTTTCAATTTTAATTTGTTACAAACTCTGTTTTAATAATATTTAATCACCTATCAATCTATTATTTTGATGGCCATCGAATTATTTAACAGACTTAATGTTTTTCTTATAGTCGCAATCTATTTCCTTAAGTTTAACTTAAAACTAGACATTCTTTGTCTTAAATAAATTATTTACTTTAGTAAAGTCTTCTTCTTCATCTTCTTAAAAAGTCTAAGACTTGTTCCTGTACAAGAATTATAACGAGTCTTTTCATCTTCTCCTTGGTCTACCAACTTCTCTTCTTCCCCTCGGCCTTTCGTCTCTGGCAATCCTCACGATTCTTTTCTCCTCCATTCTCTCAATATGATCGTTCCATTCCTTTGTTCGGTCTGCTACCCATTCTGTAATTGGCTTAATTTTACACACTTCCCTAATGTTTCTGTTTCTTTCTTTATCCAGTAGAGTGTGATTTGTAATTTTCCTCAGAACTCTCATTTCAGCGACCTCAAGTTGTTGTTGGGTACGTATTGTTTCGCTTCTTGTTTCTGCTGCGTATGTTAGTATTGGTCTAATTATTGATTTATATATTCTAACCTTTGAGTCCTGTTTTAGATGTTTATTGTACCATACTGAGTAGTACTTTAGTAAAGTATTTTTCATAATTAATTTTTAAACTATCCTGATGACGATCGAGACCGCTCTCTTGACATAACGAAGACTTGTGCGGCCTTGGCGTCATCCAATCCACAGGTTCTGGATTTCACACTATATTCGTATCTGCACACGTTTTCTTTAATGGTACGTTTCCTACATCTATTAATTTTCTATAAATCACGACCTATTTTTAACTTACGGAATTCTACACCACTCGCGGATGTACATCTTCCGTCGACAAAATCCCAGGAAATCTAAGTTAAGCCTTTTCTAAATAAACCTGCCGAACATGATCACACGTCCGAACCCTACCAGACCGAGAACAATTCTGACGCAAAATGCTCTTCCATCGCATCAGCTTTTTTTGCCATTCACATGTTCTCCATTGGAATTGCACTGAATTCAATGCTAATTTGTCCCTGCCCGTGACTTATTGCGATGTTCTTGTCAATTGTAACGATGTTTCTTACGTTTACAATAATTTATTAAAAATTATTTTTCTACAATTTTAGATTTTTACGCAAGCACGTCTTTATTGTCGACGCTTTACGTCCCCAATGTCTCCTTTCTATTTATATTTTCCCGTATTTTCCCTTCCTTCCTATCTTATTTCGTCGACATATTTTAGGGTAATATAAATTAATAAAAATATTACCGACGAGATCCTTCTAAATTGATTTCAACTGCACCACAATAGAGTTTAGTAGCATCTGTCTTCTTTCTCATATTGTATAGCCCTGATGACGGAAAGACATTTTCCGAAACGTTGGCAATCATGTGTTAAAAGAAAACTTTCCTCCTACTAACCAAGCCCCGTTTACCTGACTTCAGTGCATTATGTATGATCGTTAAGGATTTTCCAGTGAGAGCGTAGGCTTCCGCGGCCGGAGTCAATATTAAGTTGGCTGTCCGGGTGACGCCGCGTCCATGGCAAAGGTGCCGACGTTTCGGTCGCCATTCTGCGACCTTCCTCAGGGCGTAATGCATTACGCTGTACGTAATGCATTACGCCCTGAGGAAGGTCGCAGAATGGCGACCGAAACGTCGGCACCTTTGCCATGGACGCGGCGTCACCCGGACAGCCAACTTAATATAAGGATTTTCCATATTACAGAACAGTAATTTTTAGAGAGAGAACAAATCGAACCAACTGTGAAATGAAGCATTGTCAACATGCCTTCGTTACTCTGTGGGCCGCCTCCGCGTTTCTTATCTCCCCCATCTTGGCCACATTTGACACCGTCGTCCTTCCCTTCTGTCGGTAGCTCCTTCACTTGGGCTCCTCTGGCGAGGCGCTAGCAGCCCCAAGCACGGCGACGGCGAGGGCGGGGCCGGGGCAGGGGTGAGGAGCAGGAGCGCCGAGCAGGCGGCAAGCGAGTCGCCCTTCGCCTCGTTTGTCCGAGACGGGCCGGGGCGGGGCGGGGCGGGGCGGGGAGGACGCCGCTTTTTCACGCCGCAAAGGGGCTGCTTGTGCTTGTTAGGAGGCACCTCGCGTGAAGGAGCGCGCCACTTGTTACGCGCTTTCACCAGAATGCGCTGGGGTCGGGTGCGGGCTGCCCGTCGCCAAAATTAAGAGGAGTTTTTTCTGAAAGCAGTTACTTCCAGTTTTTGGTGCGGGAAGTATTTTGTTGGTAAATTAGAAATATTATTTGACTTGGAAGCAATTTACGACTGCCATTACTGGAAATTATCAAAAATGTCATGCTGAAGTTATTGAAGAAAAAATTGCCATATATTAGAGCTTTCGAATTTAGAGATGAAACAGTATAAATGTGAAAAAGCACAAACTCATTAAAGCTTTAGGATTCCAGATATTTACATTTAATGTATTGAAATATACCTTTATCATCGTCTCATCAAGAGTGTGGTTGTAATTATGGCCTGTTCCAAATTTATATTAAGATTTGGGCGCCAGAAACAGGTTACATTAATTACTACCAAAGTTTTCCCATCTAATTTAAACAAGATTGTATAAACATCCAGCTAGCTTGGGTCGATGGGTCCGGATACAAATACTCGCTATCGCCTCGATAGCCGATTACCTGATCTGCCAACTATACAGTATGGCGTGGAATCTGAAATGTAATAATTATATGCTTCCAACTAATTAAAGATTATGATTGACAAATGAAAACTCCTTTCATTTCCAAAGAACAAAATTCAATAATTTATTTAACTTTAAGTTTTAACAATTAATTTTATGGTCATGACCTTTTAAATACGTTATCTCTTTTGTACTGCAGTATTTCTTTACCGTTTTGCTTGCCGACGCTCCGTAGTCGCTTCTCACTTGACCGTTGTTTGTTCCAAGTTTCGCTTCTTTCTTCCGGTCTTGCGCTGCTGCTGACACGTCCAGTCCACACTGCATAAACTATTTATCAGTTCTTATCCGACGCTCCCGGTTCCTAATCTTTCCCACTGGTTATGTAAAACATTAAAGTTCAACTGCAATATCCGAAAAACTGTACAAGTCCTCCGCGAATTCACTTCTGACAAATAATTCTCAGAGTCCGAAAAAAAACTATTACTTCTCTCACAAAAAAATATACAAGTCCCACTTTCCTAATATAAAGTCCGCAAACGATCTTTACACCACGACACCCAGAGTCAGAATGTTCTGTTCAATGCGTTCTTTAACCCTTTATGGTTCGGTAAGCGTCTCTCATTCTATTTTTTCAAAACACAGCGGCAAAATTAGACTGTCTAATCTTCACTAGCCAACCCGTGCGTCTCTTACGAACCCGAGTAGCCGCGACCCCCGTCAGTCATTCGTTTTTGAACCAATCACATCTTATTTTCTTTAGCTATCTAGCCAGCGTCCTGACATCTTCAAGGCCTGTGTACAGTTTGTTGACCTTGCCAACCTCTGCGCTGTCGTTGCTAAAGCCGTATACCGCCATATTGTATACCCATTTATCCACCCCATGTACAGCTAATATCATTAAATAAAATCTATAATATTCTGGTATATCACAGTATTTTGCCATTTTGTGAGAAACTTTCTCGCGAGTATGAGTTTGATCTTGTTAAAACGTTCTCTGTGAAGTTTAGGAATGTATTCGCTACGACACTGTCTTGGAGAAATTTGATTTACTTTACCGAGATAAACTTTAAGTAATAGTTCCGGCCGATATTTTACAATCGCAGGGGCAGAATATGCAGCGAAGACGCATTTAATACTTGAGGGTACGGCGGGTTGCGTATAACTTATGTTCAGGGGGGCTCCCATTTTGCGTCGACGTGCAACAGACACACGCAAATTTCCACTGTGATATGCCTATATTCTTCGCGCAAGTACAAGGAATAAGTTGACAGTTTTATTGCAAGTGGGTGAATGGCATGGCAGCGCATAAAATACGAAAATTGAATTTTATATATATATATATATATATATAAGATATATATATATAAGATATATATATATATATATATAGATATATATTAGATGTAATATCATTCAACACTCAGTGCATTAAGAAATTTACTAATGCAACAGAAATATTGAAAAGTCGAAAAAAAATTACTCTCATTTAGCATCTTGGAAGGTATTTATTTTCGATGTGGTTTTGACATTATTTTATGATATGCTCAAAACATTCGTTGTTCAAATTAGTTTTCTTTATTTTTCATTATTTATCACAATATTATATGCAAATTCTTGTTGCTTTTGTGAAACAGTCGGTTCTTAGAGCTATTAAAAAGTCAGAAAGAAAGATATATCGAAACAGTTTTAATAGAAATCACTGTATACATATTCAATATCACTTAAACAGATGGTGATAAAAAATTCAACACGACAAAAATGTTACAGTAAGTAAATGAAAGAGGAGAGAACTGGTTGGAAGCATATGCCTGTACAAACGTAAAACACTAAATAACATTTGTTTTTATTAGCACTGTTTTTCAAGCCATATATACAAAATCTAATTTGCAACGTAAAAATGTTTTGTGAAAGACGAGTTTCACAGAGACTTGTTTCCACTATATAGTACATACATCTATACATAAACTTACTTCAAAAAGTATACACCCAAGATTATTTGGTTTTTGAAAACTAAAAAAAATCTATAACTGCCTTTGCAAGTTAAGACGCAACCGGATGCTGCATCATGGTTCTGCAATATGTGGCTTAAGGTATCAATTGAGGTTATTGCAGCGCTGACCGGCAGAGGTTGAGTCCCGGAGGTGGAATGATTTTCAACACTAGCTATATAATATATTGGGCGAATTCAGTCGCTGTCTGGAGAAAAATTCTAGCAGTCGGCAGCTCTGATCAGTCGTTTACCATGATTTCTCAAATCAACACCAGGTGAATGCCGGAGCAGAACCCTAACAAATGAACCATGGGCCGCGCGCAGTCTTCCTTCCTCTACCTTGTCCTCTCCTCACCCCTTAGTAACACACATGTAGACTAACATGCATCCCTTGCCTATACACACGCACTAACATGCACCTCTTACTTACACGCACCTACACTACCATACATACTGGGATACCGGTCAGACCCTAGAGCTTGTCCCGGCTGGGGCGGTGCCCAGCTGGTGGGAAATACCTGGTTGAAGCAAAAATCCCGCAAGCAGACGAATAGGTCGGCGCCGGATCTCGCCATCCGGCGGGGGAAGATCATCGCCACCTTCCGCGATAAATAATCCACTACACTTTCGGGAAAATGACCTTCGCCGTTGACGCGCTCGGAATCACCAATGAATAAATCAATCCATGTTTATCTAGCCAGTTTTTTTGGCACTCAACATTTGTGGACGCGACCACATCTGACGGGCGAGTCCCAGCGCTAGAGCGCAAGCGAGGGGAGACCCAGCCGTTCCTCTCGGTCGCGGGGCGAGTGGTGGCTAAGGAGCGACAGTTAGCACGGAGAGAGGGGTCATGGAAGCTGGCGCGTCGCGACGACTCTCATATCCTATGCGCGGCGGAGGAGGAGACACGAGGATATGGAATGAGACTCAAGCATTTTTTCTCTAATTATTTTCATTCGTATTTGATATGAATAGATTCAGAACGAGTGAACATTGATAAGCAGAAAAAACTGTAATATCATTCTTATCAATTAGACTCTGTTCATATTGCATTTTTGTGATCTCACGTGCATCATGTGACTGGGAATGGTTTTGTTTTGCAGGACATTTGGAAACGTACACGTTGACCCGATGTACAGTGACCGATGTACATTTAAAATAACAGAGTTTCTTAACTATTCAGCAGAACTGGAATCAGATTAACAGTTACACATTTAAGAGAAGATCTTTTCCAAATATATCTAATACATATGCATTAATAATAAAATAAAAGCTTATGTTTAATTAATATGCAATGTAATACTGTGAAATTGTTTGGCAGGATCGCGATTCCTGTTCACAATAGACAGATTTCCTCATTACACGTCCCGCATTGAGAAACTTTTACTGGATATGTACTATATTAGTCTTATAATTTACGTCTATCAATATTACGATTTCAATACATTAACATTCTTTGATTTGCCTCACCACCATTGTCACTGACTGCCTGCCGACCTAGTGAGTGAGAATTTATTGAATGTACGCAAGTCATACTTCAGTTATTAGACTCGTAAGTGTGGAGATTGTTCTGCCTCGGAAGGCGGAATTCCTCCCCCACTGGAATTTGTCTGACGTTATGTGTGGCACTGTTGTGGATGTAAGCGCACGTGTGAGTGTATGTAAGGGAAGAGAAGGGGAGGAAAGAGTATAATAATGACGAAGGGAAGATCCCCTAAGGACGCTGGACCTTAAGAGTACTACCTCAAAATTTTCCTGATATTGACAAGAAAAAGGCAAGGAAAATTATCGCTCGGAGCAGCCATTCGCTCGAATTCTCCTCCAGACAGCGATTGAATTCGACCCTGCAACATAGCTAGAGTATAATACCCCACCGCCTGAACTCAAAATCCACGCTGTTGTTTCTGAGCTTTTACAGCCGATTCCGTCCGCGTTCTGCGCGCGACGCCATCCAAGACATTACTTTCGCCGCCGCGCCGCACGCACGACTGACCGCACTCGCCGCCACCCTCGCCGCCGCCCACGCCCCCTCCCTCCGGCCCCGCTCCTTCTCAGACGTGCGTGCGTGCGGGGCGCCCGCCGGGATGCTGTCTTACGGGGAAGCAGCGCTCTCCCGTTAATGGGTTTGCTTTGTTGCGTCAGCGGGCGGGGCCGGCGGGGGCGGCGCTGCACCCTCGCGCTACCTGGCGGCGGCGGCGGCGGTTCCGGTTGGCACTCGGGTCACTTCGCAATCTCAGCTCAGAGCCTTTGTGCCACGGGTCAGCGCGCTGGCTTTGGCTCAACCACCATCCGGCAAAGAGTGATGTCATTATGTAAGGAAAATGTCTACACGACAACTAATAGTATATTCTTCAACGAGCGTAGAATGATAGTTTTATTCACGAGTTGATGTTTACGACACGAGCGACGTAGGAGCGAGTGTCGGAATTTTTCCAGTGAATAATAGTAATTCAAAGCGAGTAGAAGATTATACTTTCTCTACGACTTTCAAATTGATATTTTAAAAACACTGAATGGGCGCCTTAACCTAACAGAACGGCTACATAACAGAACGGCTACAACTCGCATATTGGTTCGTGGTCCGACAGTTGCAATCTGCCGCGGCAGAGCACGCAGCGCCTCTTTAGGCGACTGCGAGAACCCTCTGCCGTGTATAATGAACTATGACGAATGTGATTGGTCGACATCCTTGCGAGAATAATATTCTCGCACGACTTGTGGATCGGTATCATTACTGCATCCGATAACGTGCAGGAACATTAACATTCTGAAGTGGTCGTAGAGAAAAAATGTTACGTAAGTATAGCGTCCCCAGCATAAATAAAATTGCTTAGTGCAGTTGAGTTGAGTAATACAATGCAACAATAGGATAAATTGCTATGGAAATGGTCCGGAACAATTAAAATTGAATAGCTCCATTGCATTATGGCAAAACAAGATTATTATTATTAAACTTACTAGTGGCCGGCAGCAGCAAAAATGCTACTATCAAATGTGTGAAAAATGGTGTCCTGGAGCAGCAAAGATTACCTGTTCTGAAACGATACTCATGAATATAGAAGCTTCTTTCTTCTTTGTCACATGTCGGGAGCAATGATTACGAGACTGTAGTCGTAACATCAATTATGAGAAATTGAGGATGAACATACTCAAATATATTGAAATAATCCTTACCACACTAATTTTATCTTAATTAACACACAATCTTACCCTAACATACAATCTTACCCTTTTCGTTTAATTTGATTTTGGCAATCTCGGTTTTTAACTTTACTTTACAATACTCTTTACTTCGGATTCGCTATATTATTTCTCTTTTCAAGGCTTATTTGTAAAGGGTCTGAAAATCGACCACTAGTACGACAATTCGGCTGGTAGAATTATTTAGATTGTGGAAAATTAATATTTGGTGGCTAGATCTCCTGAAACCTCAATATTTTGAAATGAAAAACACATAAAGTGGGATTATTACAGTAGAGCAAAATTAGCTCTTGTAATTTAATTTTGAATATTTTCTTCCTTGTGATTTAAATTTATAAAACAATTGATACTGACTTTCTAACACATGACAAAAATTATATAATCCAATAAATTCTTACTTTTACACATATTTTTACAAATCTCCTCATTCACATATGTTCGGATCCGTAATGTTTTTAAAATTTAAAATCTGTCTACTATGGCCATTTCAACTTATTCTTTAATTAATTAATTTAATAATTATCCTAAAGTCCTATGACAACCTTGGTCTTGCACATCTAATATCAAAGTACTCTGCAACTCCTTAAATCTCATTCCTTTTTAAAGTTCCTTCGGTAAGCTTGGCCGAGGTCATCTTGGATACTCGAACACTTTGGTTTTTAGGCACGACTCAACCAATTCTTCTCTTCACACATAAATATAAGGTTTCGTTTCTCTCATCTCCAACTAACATTTGACTAAATGTTTACAATTCTGACAACAATTTTTAACTTTAGCTCCCTTTCCATTCACGAACTGTTAATTTCTACCTTCAGTAAACATTTTCGACTAACCATACATTTTCCTAAGATCTACCGCTATCTCCTCACACGTCTACTCATCACGACAACTCACTTCGTCCCTTCTTCCGCACACATTCCCCACTCACGTCTTACAACCATCACGGCTAGTTTTTCCGTCCTCGATAATACTTTTCTACTGAGCGTTTCTTTCTCCGATTGTTTCTCTCACTTCAATGCTGCACTGTCACACTTACTTTGTATAATGCATTATTATAAGTAAACATAATACAATGTAATGCCCTAAAATATAAAAAAAATAATGTATTTGTATGTCTGACATATCAACGCACACTCAAAACTATTGAAGATAGAAACGTGAAATTTCAAATACGGGATATTTTACAATGAATGTAACCACTAATAAAGTTGATAACAAAAACTATATTATAAATAGAAGAATGGGGAGGTCACGGGGACCATTTGTTTTACAAAATTTGGTGCAATTACATTTGCACTGTATCTAGGAACTACGAATTGCGGGCGAGCGGAGCAGAGTCACAACGCGCGAACGTTGGGTTCAGCGAGGAGCATACATCGGCCGGAAGAGGAAGCAGATATAGTGCTTTGGATGAGCGGGTAATGATGAGGGTGTAAACAAAATTACTTGCATTTTACACTATAGATGAAATTCATTTTCTTCTGTTAGTCGGATGACTGTGATAAGAAAATACGCAGGTAACATCATTGGCTAATACTTTATATTTGCACTCATTAGAATGTTAATCTTGAAATGCAATAGATTTTAACATTCAGATTCATCTAAAACTCTTAGGTCAGCAAATGTAAATGAACTTTTTTATGGAAAGATCTCGATATACATTGTTATAAGGGGTTGCAATTAAAAAGCCACATTTTTCATTAATGTTTCTCTTTTCTCTTATTAAAATACGTATCTACGTATAAATTAAAATATGTTCTTCTGATTAAAATACGTTCTTCTTTATAAAAAGATTCCTGAAGTAGCATTGCCTTTGACATTATCTTATATCAAACCAGCTGCTTTAATATTTTAGGAAATCCTATGGGAACTCCACGAGCGTTTCCAGAGAGAATATCAAAATACTCCTAAACAAACAAACAAAGATTATTTTAAAAAATCAAATATTTTTACAGCTCATTATAAACGTCAGCATGTAATTGGCATTTTACTCTACTCAACAGTGATTAAAAAGTATGACCAAAAACCTAAAAATATTAAGATTTTAAATTGCAATTCACTTTGAAAACAAACTTCGCGTGATAACTGTTTACATATGTTCACTATTTTCACCAAAATTACCCTTAGACTCCTATTTCACATTGTTCCTTTTAATCGCCCTTTGTAAATAAAGTTAATTAAACGGGATGAAGAGAATCAAGGAAAATAGGAACGCAAAAATGCTGGTGTTCGACCAGAGTGTTGTGAGGATTTATATAAAGGATTTAAGAGTCCTGGAGTTTCACGTAGTTATTCCAGAGAACATTTGACCCACGCGATTTCGAGCTCCATCGCCGGCTGCGCGCCAGTGGATGAGAGCATGCGACCATGAGACCGTGCGAGTGCGCCTTGCCGCCATAACATGCGACTGCGCTCGCTAAGGGGCGCCGCATCCCGGCGATATACGGCTTCGAGACGCCGCGCCGGCTGCAGGGGCCGATTCTAAGCACGGAGGGCTCTGGAAAGAGGGCATCGAATAGAAATAAATGTGATGCGGAATCGAATCTAATATCAGCGGGCTAACAGAATATACGGCGCCCCTCTGCTCGTTTCGCGCTGCCCCGAAACTCGACGCGAGGCATTGGCGGCCCCTCTCCTGACCCCGTGGGCGCGGAGCGGGGCGAGGCGATGCGAGGCGAGGCGAGATGGGGTGGGGTGGGACAGACGAGGCGGAGCAGAACGGGGCGGGGTGGAGAGAGGCGGGGAGCGGCTGCGCGGATGAGGTGGAGCTGGATGGGGTGGAGCGGGCGGGGATGTAAGTTGGGGCGGGGCGGATCGGGGCCGAGTGGAGCGGGACGGAGAGGGGCGAGGCGAAGCGGGGAGAGGTGGAGGAGGACAGGGCGGAGAGGGGCGGGCGGAGGCGGGCCGAGGCGGGGAGAGGCGGGGGGGGAGGGGAGGCAAGTTAGGGCGGGGAGGAGAGGGACCGGACGGAGTGAGGCGGGCGGAGCAGGAAGGTGTGGTGAGGGGCGGAGCGGAACGAGGAGGGGCGGAGCAAGACAAGGTGGTGAGGGGCGGGGCGGGGCGCGGCTGCGCGGGCGGGGCGGGACGGGACGGAACGAGGTGAGGCAAAGCGGGTCGGGGCGGGGAGAAGAATGGCGAGTGGAGCCGGACGGTGTGGAGCGCAGCGGGGGACTGAGAGGCGCGGGGCTGTGGGGAGCGAGACGGTGGAGCAGTGCGGGCAAGGGAGGAGCGGGGCGGGGCGGTCCTGCGTGGAGCGCAGCGGGGTGATGAAGGAGGGGCGAGAAGGCGCTGGGAGCGAGGCGGTAGAGTAGTGCGGAGGAGGGAGGAGCGAGGCGGGGAGGCTCCGGGCGGGTACTCGTGGAGCACAGCGGCGCGAGGAGGGAGGGTGGGAGGGCGCGGGGCCGCGGGGAACGAGGTGCGGGGGCAGTGCGGGGGAGGGAGGAGGGGAGTGGAGCGAGGTGGAGGGGGGAAGGGGCGGGACGGAGAGGGGCAGGGTATCGGAAATCTCCCCTGATTTCTTTCTTGATTAACCTCGTTCCAGGACGCTGGCGTGGGGCGCAGCTAACGCAATTGTCAGATGCTCGATGGATGGAGTGAATGCCAGCGTACGCTGCGCTATGTCCCTAGGCCTAGCTCATATCGCTCTCTTCCGCCGATTGTTTGAATCACGGGGAAATCGTAGGTGGTTCGTTGCCGTTTGCTTGTAATATCCGAAAACACAACGTCGTCGATTTCATATCCAGCTTTATCATGTTGGTAATCTCATGTGTAGTCAGAACACATAAGTAGATCGTACTCCTTATTTTTGGTCTATGTGTCAATGTTACTTTCCTTAAACTTTAAATTGGCTTCTCTCTTTCCTGTGGTATTTGTCTGGTATTATGCTGACGGTACCTTTTATACAGACGGAACATTAATTTAATTTTATAGTGTACCTTTCATGACAATTTTGTCATGTAGAATTCTCAGTATCTTTCATTGAATTCATTTAATAAATGTAGTTCTTTTTTTCTTCGCGAAAATTCATTATCGTTTTTTCCCTCGTTTAGTTTTACCTTTCAATTTAAAGCACAAACTAAGGAGTCTTTCAAATATGTCTCCATGTTTTCCAGCTCTCCTTCGATCGAATGCTGTCAGTAGACTGTGCCTCATGTAATATCAGTCATATGTATGATGAAGTGTACGTCGTTATTTGAGAGACCTAAAAAAACACCATATTATCTCTCCAATTACCGAGAAAACGAAGCTATTAAGAATGGTATATTCGTAAACTACTCCACGGATATACGCATTCTTCTTTTGCAAAAGAGTTCGATAGAAATAAAACGAACGTGTACCATGAAAGCGGCGGCCTAATTGTAACTAATCAAAAGTTCAAATCAAGAAATTTTCATGATACTAACATTTCTCGTGTCCATTCGTGATTTCTGGCAACCACCTCAAACGCTGTGTTGTATCCTCCCACCAGCAACTAAACTCTCCGGCCGCACGACAGACTTTTTCGGAAGGTCCCAGCATCAGTAACAACTCTTCGCCACACCGAGAGTCGCGGAGTTTCCGCTTTTGCTCTCCTTTCCCTCCTTTCTTCCCCTTCTTTGTGCTTTCTTTCTCAATCTGCGAGTAGATTCGGCGCTGGCTGCCCCGCCCCTCCCGTCACCCTCTCTCTCCCCCACCCCCACCCCACACGTCACGCGCCCCGCCACTCGGCAGCTGCGCCGCTCGGCGCGACGCGGCGCGGCGTCGAAACCACGCCCACGCAACCCCCGAAAAGCGCGGCGCGGCGCCGCCCCACCCCGCCCGCCGGGCCGCGGGGGGAGGGGCGGGGCGGGGAGGGGAGGGGCGGGCCGGGCCTCTGCCGCCGGTCGATGGCACCGCGACGCAGCCGAGGCGATTGACCAAACGCGGCAAAGACGACGCTGCCGGCCCGCCGCCACGACTCGGCCTCCCTTCTATACTTTTCTATAAAGGCCGATGACGTTAGGTCATTTGAAATAACACTTTAAATGGTTAATATTACGTTCACTAAATGGTTAGATATTTCAGACTACGCTGGGTATCACAGAATACAATGATGCAAAGCTTATTGCAGTAGTTAGAGTGCAACACTTACTCGACATTTCGTAAAAAAACAACAACACGGGATTACATTAGAACGTTCGCGAATCAATAAAAAAATCATTTTATAAAGCAGGAGGTGTAATAAAGGCCTAATGTCATCGGTCACTATAAAAAATCGAAGAATAACGAGATGTGGTCTCACTCCGCCCACGTCCCAACCTAAGTTCCAAGAGATTGATAATATTTTAGATATTTTATATTTATCAACAATTAATTGTAGGTAAATTTTTTTATCCTTTTTTGATCGGGGATACCTTTCGGGTTTCTATTTCACCTGATATCCATCCCCCTTCTTGACTGTCATTTATCGGGCTTGAGAGACCTACTAGGTTCTCCAGCAATCGCTACCTCGGGAAACCTTTCCCAAGGAGCTGCCCCCTCGTGCTCCTCGGACATCAAGCATCAAGCCGAGATAGCTCTTCTGCATCAAGCCGTGGTACGGCTGAGTTCTGTACCTGATTATATCTGAAATAGCTCGTGTGTCCATCTCAGAGGTTGTACTATTATTTTGGGTGTAGGAAACCAGTTCCTCATTCCTCACAAGGACAGACAAACTGCACACAGTTCAAACACACAGTTGTCGGATAAGGCAAGGGATTAGAATTAAAGAATGTTGGTGCTGTAAGAGATACTGGGAATGAGACGAATACGTCCAAAACAAAATTGTATTAAAAATGTATTAGCTATCTAATAGCCCTTTCTAGAGATATTTCTCCTTCATGTTTGAAAAATGTATGACTTAATTAACCACTTAAAATTTTTAAAATTACTCAATATAATATTTTTATGTTTTAAATCATTATTTTGCCATTTCACATAACATTTCAAATAGTTTAAATTACATTCATTAAGTTTTTAGATATTTAAGGCCACGCTGAGAATCATAGAATACAATAATTCAGGACGTATTGAAATAGTTATAGGGCAACTCTTAGTCGACATTCCGTAAATATTACACCGAAATACATTACCTACAAATGTATATATTTAATGTTTTTATTTTTTCATTTTCAAAAAGTCAAACAATTAGATATTGGATTATTTGTTTTGGTTAAGTTTCTTTAGACGCTTTTTTAAGTTTGTATGCTTTTTCTTTCGCATGTTTGTACAAAAATCAAACACGTTCTTATTAAAACGTCACTCTTGCGTTTATTTAATCCAAAAGGTAATCTGCATTACAATTTAAGAAATATCTCCTATACAATTAGATTATTTCGAGAAAAAGGAAAATTTGTTAAAATTATAAAGGCTTTTTAAGAAAGGGCATTTTACAGTTTACAGAAAACAAACGAAACTCTAAAAATAATCCATAAGTAACACAAACGATAAAATTTTTAGAAAGAACATGCGTTTAAAAATAATATTTTCTAATGTATTAACGATGTGTATAGTTAATATCAATTTATTATTATAATTATTATCTAATTTCGTTCAATGCCATGTTCTGAAATGCAGCTCAATGAGACTAAATCTACTGAAACCTTTGCAGACATAGCAGTATCACGCTGGAATCATATATTTAGAAAAACGCAGACATTCTAAAATAATGTTCAACGCAAAATATTTCAGTCACAACAATGAATACGCAGCATATCACATTTTCGGGAGAAGCAAGGGCCTTCCCGTCATTGTATCTCCATCACAGAAGGTCAACCCCTCGGCCACTTGAGCGAGCGGAGCGGCGGTCGGGAGGGTCAGCGCCTTATGTCAGCCCTCGATGCAAAGGTTTCCTTCCCCTGGCATCTGCCCTGCGCCTCGCGCAGATAACGCGCGGCCTGGCGCGCCGGCGGCGGTGGCGGCGGCGATGGGGGCACCGGCTGCGGCGATAGCAGTGGTGGTGGTGTCGGTGGCGGCGGCGGTAGGGGCGGCAGCGGTGGTAGTGTCGGGGGCGGCCGTTGCGGTGGTGGTGGTGGCGGTGGAGATGATGGAGGCGGTGGCGGCGGTGGCGGTGGCGGCGGCGGTGGCGGCGGGGGTGGCGGTGGCGTGACGGTGGCGTGGCGGTGGCGTGGCGGTGGCGTGGCGGTGGAGTGGCGGTGGCGTGGCGGTGGCGTGACGGTGGCGTGGCGGTGGCGTGGCGGTGGCGTGGCGGTGGCGGTGGTGGTTGTGATGGTGGTGGCGGCGGTGGCGGTGGTGGTGGCGGTGGCGGCGGTGGCGGCGGCGGCGGTGGCAGTGGCGGTGGAGGTGATGGCGGTGGCGGCGTATGAGAGGGGAAGTTGCTGCGGGGCGCTGGGGCGGCCAGCAGGGCGGCCGGCCGGTCGTCCGGACGGACACAAGACGGCGCCGCCAGATTGCCCGCCCGGCGCCCGCGGCGCTCCAATCAATCAGAGCGCGCTCCGGCGGCGGGGACGGGGCGGGGGGCGCCACGGACGCGGTGGGGACGGCGACGAAGGCGGCGCCGAGGGCGGTGTCATGGCGGTGGCAAGGGCGATAGAAGGAAAGGTGCTAGGGGCGACCTAGGCCAGCGGGGAAGCAAAGTGATAAGGAGAAGGTGGCAAGTAGTGATAACGACGAAAGTGACTGGCAAGAGATGCAAGACGATCGAGACCCGAGTAGGGCTGTACCATTAGCGGAAAGAAAACAAATGTTTCACAAGTAATTTTAATGTAGCCCAATACATCAGAAGTTTCTTTCTGCTTGTTATGTATTTACAATATTGTACGTATACATCAGGAACTATTGTACAACGTTTTTCTTTCCAGTACATATACGCAAATAGAAGTAAAACTAGCACATTTCGACGGGAAGAGCATATTTTTTATTTTTTAATGAAAAGTTTCAATGAAAATGTCAGGTATTTCACGTTAATAAGAACAATACATTCATATTAATAATACTTTAAAGAAATATTAACATTTATTTAATTCAGTCTTGTATTTGTTTTTCAATTCAATTTTCCTTCTTCAATTCCATCTTATTCATTGCACTACTGAAAGTAGCCCTAGTGTCCTGTTGGTGGGGAGCGAACCGGGAGGTGGACGAGGCGGGAAGGGGTGGAACGGGGCGGTTCGGGGCGGGACGGGGCGGGGCAGAGCGGTGGGCGGGGCGGAACGGGGTTGGGAGGGGCGGTGGGCAGGGTGATGGGCGGGACGGTGGGCGGGGCGGGGTGGAGATGATGGGGGGGCGGGGAGGTGTGCGGGGCGGGGAGGTGAGCGGGGGGGAGGTGGGCGGGGCGGTGGGCAGGGCGGGGTGGGACGGGGTGAGGCGGTCAGCGGGGAGGTGGACGGGGCGGAGAGGTGGGCGGGGAGAGGTGGGAGGGGCGGGGAGGTGGGCGGGGCGGGGAGGTGGGCGGGGCGGGGAGGTGGGCGGGGCTGGGCTGGGCGGGGCGGCCTAGTGTTTGCGCGGCGGAGGCGTTCGCGTGCGCGTAAACACCCTTAATGAAAGGCGAGGGGGCACACAGAAGGGCAGGGTGTGATTGGATGGCCATACGATCGCTTCAGGAAAGAGCGTCGGGACCAAGAGCGCTCGACCGAAAAAAATAAATAGTACAAAATTGCAGAAATGATTGATTCTTTGTGTGTATTTTACGTAACACGTGTTTATTGTAAATAGACGTTCTTCTTTAGTGTTTTGATAAACATCTGCAGAAAAATCTAAATCTAGGATGTTAGGCGTAGAAGATCGAGCAAAGATAAAGAATAACAGAATATAATAAAATAAAAAATACCGTAGAAACGGATGTGCTTTCATAATATGAAAACTGAATTGTAGTTTATATTTTTTAAAAGAAAAGTTTGAAGAAGCATTCTCAGAGTCAAAGGAACGGAATTGAGGATTTTTTGTCAAGATAAAAGTGAAGTCAGGAAAGGACGGGAAATATAGCGTAAAAGACGAGTGTGAAACAAAGAGAACATGACTTAGCAAAACCAGCGAGGATGGTGGTAGGGTCTGTACTAATTTGAGGTAATGTTGAAGGAGCTAGATCACAGAATGCGAAATGTGAGAAAGCGAAATGTGAGTCAGGATAAGAATATGTTAGGACCGAATTACATCCAAAAGATTTTGAAGTGGGAGGGGTCCAACACGTGAAACAAGGAGAAGACTGGAAAGTGAGAGACTGGAGCGGGCGTTGTGGTATTGGTACGGAAGAGTCTTGCGTGAAGGGAAGCCGTGTCGGTAGAAAACCAGAGCCGGAAGGGAGCGAATCGGAAAGTGGGGGAAAAGCAAGTCTGGTAAAGGACGTGATTGCAACACACGGGAATAGCCGAGGACGGGCAGGGACCGGGCGGAGGAGAGCGTGGGAAGACGGAAGAGGGCGGGAGCGAGCTCAGAGGCGAAGATTCACGTAGCTGTGTAATCCTGCGCCTGGTAATGAGGCAGCAACAGCGCCGATCACTAGTTAATTAAGGGGGAGCGCGATTGTGGCGCGCGCGCACAATGAGGCCTCCGCTGCCAGCTGCGCGTGTGAGCCCGCGCGAGAGGAGGAATCGACTGCATTCCTCTGCAGCGACACACGGCCTTGCGGCCACGCCCCCAGCCACGCACCGCCCGTGGCCGAGGCCCCGCGCCTCAAGGCCAGTCGACCAGCAGAACAACCGCAGCCATTGCCCTCCTTTCCATTGATTGAGGGGTTGATTGTTAGTGAATCCGGACGCGTCAACTAGAGAGGTCATTAGTCCCGTAAGTGTAGTGCATGTCACCCCCCCCCGGCAGATGCTGGTGGTCGCTGGCCCTTGCTGAATGCCGAAATCCGGCGCCGAACTACTGTCGGCTAGCGGGGATCTCCCGCCAGCAAGGCACCACCCCATCCAAGGCAAATTCTAAGCTGCTCCGTTAATGTTCAGACCGCTCTTACATCATGTGTGGTAGTATAGTGAATGTTAGTGCAAGTGTGGTTAAGGGGTGAGGATAAAAACAGGAAGAGGTAAGAAAAATCACGCGTGGTCCGTGATCCGTTTGTTAGGGTACTACTCCGGCATTCACCTGGTATTGACCGGAGGAATCACGGAAAACTACCGACCAGAGCGGCTGGCCACTAGAATTATCCTCTAGACAGCAACTAAATTCGTCCTAGCTGACAAGCTAGTATGGAAAATCCTGCCACCGTCGGACACAAACCTAGAACCTCCCGGTTAGAGGCGCTGCAGTGACATCAGTTGATGGCTTCAGTCACCTCACCCGGTAAGCCAGTCGACCAGCAAAACAATCGCACCCATGCATCGTATCCATTGTTCCCCGCATCAACTAGGTGATGTAACAGTTACAGTAGCGGGCTGTTATACCCTTGTTTGCAGGTTCACACCCAATCGAAGTTATGGAGTTATGAGGACGAAAAAAATCTTTCCTTCAGAGGGGAAGTAAAGCCGGATGTTCCTTGATGTAGATTTACAGTAAGTAGAAGATTCTCAATCCTAAAAGAAGCCATTAAGCTAAAGTCAAATCGCCTGTTTCTTCGCCCGACTTCTTTATCCACTAGATGGTGAAAGGGCCATAGCGAAATGTGCGTGGTGAGACGAAACAATAGGCTTGATAACCTGAGTCTCACCAGGTAAAAATAAAACATCACTGAATTGGATTGTGTTGGTATCTAGGTTAAACAAATCACTAATCTTAGTAAGAAACGTAAACCTCCGTGTTCATTTTTTAGCGAACATGAAATTACTTGTTTTTAAGGTGTAATACCAGGTAAGTGTTTCTATTAATGTTGTTTATGTTTTTCAACAACAAATCGATTCTCAAATTCTACAGAATTATCTAAAATCTATTCATTATATCAAGTAAGTAGAACCCTATACTTCAAAATATCAATTTATTTTTAATCTGTGGAAATAATCTACAAAAGAATGTTCATGCCATGAAGGCAAACACGAATAGAAAAGTATGAATAATATGACAATTATATGTATTACATCTGCCGATTTCCTACAATCTATTTCGTGTTAAGAATAAACAAAAGTCAAAAGTATTGTAGATGTAATTTATTTTGCAATAATTTTCACTTCTCCTGATTCATTTATTCTCTGTACTAAAATTTCAATATTCTTTTCAATTTTATGTTTTGAATTTAATTAGCGTCTATTCGCAATAACTATAAATAAACAATTGAAATATAAAAAGCATAAAAACTTTATTTCATAACAATTAACTAGCATGTTAAATGAAACATAGCGGTATTTTAATTTTAATAAAGGAAAATAAATCTCTCTCGTCGAATGTATTTTAGGAAAGCAAGAGGAAACCCCGTTATGAATGCTCTGAAAACTTGATGCTGCATATAACATGAAAAATGAAGCACACTCATACAACGAACTCAGAAGAACACGATAAGAGTGGTAATATGGTTAGCCGTTTTCGTACTCCCATGAACAGAATTCTTCTGGTACTGAAACTTACCAAATTGTTTTCTTCTTCTGCAACTTCTAATCTTATTCTCGGGTCAGTTTTCAGATTTAAAGTAGCTTTTTCTGAAATAATTACTCTCGGTGTTGGTAGGTGGGGCAGAGTTGGACACGTACTAGGTGCGGCACAGCCTGTAGTATGTACTACAAGAACACATGACTTAATATTTGAAAAAAAAAAGAACTTGACATAACAATACATCCGCACGGATTTGGGCGAGCTTCTACCGCAGAGCAGTAAACCAACCTCGTAGCACTTTCATGTATTTTCACTTTACTTCTGTCTCCGCGATTCGTCTTCGACACGTCTCGATTTTGCAGGCGCTGGGCGTGGGTTGCGCCAGGCGCGGTCGGGGGCGGGGCGAGCCGTGAAAGGGGTCGGCTGGGAGGGGTTGCGAGGGGAGGGGAAGTGTGGGACGGGGCGGGGAGGGGCGGGGCGGGGCGCCGCCCACGGCGGTAACAAGTAGGCTCCCGATACTTCTCGTTCCTTTCCCGGGCCGCCGCTGACTCGTCGCGGCATTCTCACTTCAGCGGCTCCGCAGCAAATCAAAGGAGGACTCGGAGGGCAAACGATACGCTTTTCAGCGAAGGGCCCTCGACCCTCCGAGCGCCCTCCGCGCGCCCTTCCGCCCTCCTCGGCGCCGGCGCGCGCCCGCGCGCCCGCTCGCACGTTTTGAGTGACGCGAGACGCGCACAAAAACAGGTCGTTACGCGGCGCGCTACTGTGTCAGTGGGGAGCGGGGCGGCGCGTCTCGCGTGACGACGACGCCCCCTCCCCCGCGCCTCCATCTCCCCAGGCCTCGCACGCTCCACCCTCATCCTCCATCGACTCCACACTTGCACGCTCCACACCTGCTGCCTCCGTCACCGCTCGCTCACTCCACCCCCGCCGCCTCCATCTACTCCATACTTACACATTTCTCCTCTGCTGCTTCCATTGCTACTCCTCACTCTTTCTTCCCCCGCTGCCTCCATCGTCACTCCTCACTCCCTCCTCTCCCCCGCCTCAATCTCCCCAGGGCTCACACGCTCCACCCCCGGCCTCGTGTCCTCCGTCAACTCCGCACTCACACGCGCCACACCCGCCGTCTCCCTCTACTCCACACTTACACATTCCTCCTCCCCCGCTGCCTCCATCGTCACTCCTCACTCCCTCCTCTCCTCCGCCTCAATCTCCCCAGGGCTCACACGCTCCACCCCCGGCCTCGTGTCCTCCGTCAACTCCGCACTCGCACGCGCCACACCCGCCGTCTCCCTCTACTCCACACTTACACATTCCTCCTCCCCCGCTGCCTCCATCGTCACTCCTCACTCCCTCCTCTCCTCCGCCTTCATCTGCTCCGCACTTACACGTTCCACTCCTCGCTTCCTCCGTCCTCGCTGCCTCCATCAATTTCACGCTTGCACGATCCACCCCTAATGCCTCCATCACCACCCCGCTCTCGCTCCATGCCCGCAACCTCCATCGACACTCCTCTTTCCTTCCTCCCCCGCTGCCTCCATCGTCAATCCTCACTCACTCCTCTCCCTCGCCTCCATCTGCTCCACACTTACATGCTACACTCCTCGCTTGCTTCGTCCCCGCTGCCTCCATGAACTCCACACTTGCACGCTCCAACGCCGCTGCCTTCATCACGGCCCCGCGTTTCCTCCACTCCTGCCTCCTCCATGAACTCTACATTTACACGAAACACTCTTTGCTCCCTCCATCACCACTCCTCTATCCTCCGCCTCCTCTGCCTGTGTCAGCTCCGCACGTGCAGGCTCCACCCCCGCTGCCTCCATCGCAACTCTTCACTCCGTACGCCCTCGCCGCATCCATCTGCCCCACACTTACACGTTCCACTCCTCGCTTCCTTCGTTAGCGCTGTCTCCATCAACTCCACACTTACACGCTCCTCCCCTACTGCCCCATCTTCACCCCTAGCACCCTTCACACCCATTCCCTCATCACCTCCATTCTCACACTCTTCACTCTCCCATATCAGTAAGAAATACAATGTGGATGTCCTACATGGCCCTGATTTTCTTCATTGGTGTGTGATCATTCGTAGGTCATAGATAGAGCATCGGTTTCTGTAATCAATATAATTCGATGCATCAGAGCTTTTGTTTGCACCAGCGATGGTCACTGATTTGGGGGTAATGGTTGTTTGAGTTAAGGTAAAATGAAAGTACCAGAAAATGGGAAAACACTAAGATTTATGAGGATTTCACTGTGCCCACCACAAATGCCACATAGTGGGTGGGATATCGTAGGAATTAAAAAATCCTGGTTTCCATAGTTTGAAGCTATTGTGTTAGTTGCAAAGGCAGTCCCTTATTTCTAGGATATTTACGTCAAATTCAATGATATTTTCCCACAAATCATTTCACTTCGTTAACTTTAATTGCATCCTCATCACAACGCTTGCCGACTTCCCACAGACATCACCTGCGTGGCCTCCATCGACAACCGCCACCTCCGCTGCCCTGTCGCCTCCGTCTCCACCTCTCCCTTTCTCCCCCGGGCTCCTGTTTGACATATAAGCCTCTCTCCAACGCCCTCAC